>JANHGL010011986.1:0-41512 GCA_024611195.1 Ceyx melanurus | reverse complement strand
GCACACGTGGCCAGGCGCGACCGAGGAACCTCCCTGACCCAAATGTCAGCTTTGCTCTTCGGCAGACGGGATGGCAACGACCTCCCCTTGCCCGCATCGCCGGGGCACGGCTGGAAGGAGTCGGGCGAGGCGAGTACTACCACCTGGGATGTGAACTCCCAGCAGAAGCTGATGAGGGCGAGCGGTGAAATGCCACTTGGAGCTGGGGATGGGAGAGAAAAGTTGTGATAACCGCCACAGAGATCAGTCAAGCTGCTGAGCTGCTGCTGTGTTACAACGCTATTACGCTCTCTCTGATGTATATATATATATTTTAAATATTTTTTTTTTTCCGCTCTCTGAGTCTGGGCAAGGGAGCTGGCAGCGCTGCAGAGGGCCCCGGCTGCTGCCGCCGCACTGCAAGAGCTAATGGAGCGCTAAGACACGTTCAATTAAGTCGAGCTGTAACAGTTGAGGATCGGTGCGGCAGCTGATCTGGAGTTGCTGCGTAGAGTAACACATGCTGCTGGGAAGCTGGAAATGCACAGTCACACAGAAAATGTATTTAAACAGAGGCTGCTGGCCATGCGTGCGGGATTTGCTCACAGGGCTCGGGCTTTTCTCATTTGTTTTTAATTTTTGTCTCTCTCTATTGCAACAGGGTGGAGAGATGAACTCCAGGAGAACTATCTGATGATTGTCTTTTATCTGCCGGCAGTGCTGCTGCCTACTCCAGCTGCCAGGCTGCTCTGCTTTTGGCAAGATCAGGCCTCCCAGTTCCTTCTCTCTCCCTCCTTTATGCTGGAGGGATGGTCTCTGCCCCCATGTCACCTTTTGGCAAGGGAAGTTGCAGACTGGGGGCAGGAAAGGAAACAAGACCTTATTTCTTCAAATTGGAGGTCAGGCAGTGTCCTACTCAAACAGGGGCTGGTCCCTTAGGTGCTGCCAGCTGCTGGCCCTGATGGCTTGGGAGATAATTTTGTATTTCAGAAATAACGAAATCTCAGCCTGAAAATGTGTGTTGGGTTAGCCAGCTTCAGCTGACTTGTGTGTGCTTGTTTAGGGAGGGAAGAGCTTTTTATTTGGTTTTTTTTCTTAACCTACTGGGAAGTTCTGCAGAGGAAAGGGAGCTGCAGGTACTTTGCAGGCAGGTCTTGTTGGGGGCTATGCAGAGACTGGCTACATGAACCCAGTTCTTTCTTTCCTTCCCTCTAACACCCCATCACCTCTTCTACATTGTTCTAACCTGAGATACCACCTCATCACCATGGTAAAATACAAACTTTGGATTGCAGGGGGACTCTCATCTGCAGCACCTCTGTAGACACAGATGTATTTTCCTTTGTCTGTGGTAAAGAAATAAGGCTTCTGTTGTTACTACACAACCTGTCTCTTCCTTTGCTCCCACCCACCTGACACTTGACCTGACTGATTTAATTTAAAGCAGTGCTGGTGGAGGGAGGAATTGAATTGCAGAGATACTGAATTCCCGTGCATTTCATGGAAGTGGTTACAAAAGGGAGGAAAGACCAGACAGGTGAAAAGTCTGTAGCCTGGCTTTTGACACTTAGGTGTCTCTGAGAGATGCAACCCTGATACACTGAGAGCATGGCCTCAGTGCCATCATGCCATGTGTTGGTTCATCCTGGAAATTGTTTAGTGCTGAAAAACCAGAAAGGCTGAACACTTTACTGGTTTTGCTTCTGAGCACTTTACTGGTTTTGCTTCCTTAGGGCAAGTTGGACTTTGCTCAGGGCAAAGAGAGGTCTCCTGGACTGCTGGGAAGTTTGCAGTCTAGGATGTTGGGAAGTTTGATGGATAATGAGAAAAAGCCACAGGTCTTGGCTAAGGCTTTGTGCAGGTGGGAAATGTGGAGGGCTTTTCCTGTCAGTGAGCAAGGGACTTGTGTTCCTGCCACTATGCTCGCAAGGGGGACTGTGTCTTGCTGTCTGGAAGGAATTTTTCAGCCCTTCAAAGAGCAAAGGCAGCGAGGTCAGGAAATGCCAAAGCAGAGCTTCTCTCCTGATGCCAACACTGCGGCTCGTTACTTCTTGCATTTATGCATCAGGAAGTTCCCAGAGGAAGACTTTTCCTTATCCCCCAAATGCCAAAGCAAGCCTGGTTTGATTTAAGCTCGGGCGGTAGTGCACATCTTGCCACTGTCTGTGCCGTGAGAATGATAGGCTGTTCCTGGAATGAATTGTTGGGCTGGTCCATGCCAAGTCCCAACCACAGGAGGAACTCTACTGGTAGAACTTGCTTCTTGGAGTTGGTGCTGGGTCTGCCAGGACTGGCCCTGCACTGCAGGCTGTGAGGCACGAGAGTTCAGACAGGACCAAAGTTTCCCTTTGCTGTGTTAGCACTGCTAGGAGTAATTGCTGCCCTGTTGTTATCTCTTCATTTTGGATTTTCTACCGGTGCAGAGTCCTTGAGAACAGCACAGAGTTTCTCTGGTCCGGTGGTGGGAGCTTGTGAATGGCCCATGAAAGCATCTCGGCTGCTTTTCACAAGCTCTGGCTTCTGCAACAGCTCTTCCAGCAGGCCCATGTTTGCTCTAGGTCAGTGCTCTGACTTGCTTTTTTTTTTTTTTTTTTGAGGAGGTTGTTGGTTTTTTTTCTGTACAGATAGGAAGGACTTTAACGCTAATCTGCATTGTTATCTCAGCCTGGCTATAAAGCCTGAGGAGGCAAGGTACAGGCAGCTTTTACTGCAGGGGGGCTGGGTGAGGCTGCCTGCCAAGGCAGAGGGAATGTGGGGCTCAAGCACACTGACTGTAATGGCTTTGGGGGGGACAGCAGCGTGGTGTGAGATGTAGGGCAGCAGAGGGCTCCAGCACTGTGCCAATGTGTTTGTTGCTGCCATCTCACCCACTGCACCGCCCCGCACTCTGTGCCCTCATCCTCTCGTCCTTCGTGTGCTGGATGCTTCTGTAGCAGAGGGTTGGTTTTTTTCCTGTTTCCATCACCCGTGGACTCCATCCAGCTGCTTTTGGAGGTGGCAGTAGCAGCTGGTAGGGGTTGGAATTTCATTTGCCAGTGCACGGTACTGCCCTTACCCTAAGCTGGAGCAGCAAATTTTTATCAGAATAAGAAGCCATGGCAGTGTAAGGTCAAGGAGTGTTTATTTTTACCAGTGTGTCAGGGTTGCAGGGTGAGGAGTGTGGGTTGCTTTGTTCTGCCCCTAAAACAACTCCTGGGTGTTTTGGTGTAGCCCTAAAACCAGTCATGGCTATGTCTTCTCTAGCCCTACTTTTTACTTACTGCCAGAGAGAGGCAGCCCTTTTCACCCTCCAGGTTAGGAATAATCTGTCTTGGTAGGGACCATCCCAGAATGGAGCTACCTGGCTAGAAGGGAATGACTTGGCACCAGAAGTGCTGGGATAGAGTGGACTGAAGCCATTTAAACCTGAAATGTTTTGGGCAGACGTGAAATAGCAATGCCTGTACTATCAGTTGGGATCTCGAGCAGTACCCTGGGGTAGAAAGTTGGCCCTGCCAGGAGAGGCTGGTTCCAGCTGGTGCTGGCAGACCTCCTGCCTCCTGGCTTTCTCCTGCATCACCTGGGATGCTTGGAGAGGCAGGCAGGGTGAGCTCAGCTGCTGGTGAAAGCATCCTTCCTGGGGCAGGTGGGTATCTCTGGTGGGAGACAGCCACTTTGCAGCTCCTTCTAGCTCTGTGCCCTCTGCTTGGGTGTTGGAGGAGGATTTGTCATTGCACTGTCACCCCCTTGCTGCACGAGCAGCTTTGTGCTGTAGATTTGGCTGCAGGTTTGCTGCTCCGGCCGTTGGAAAGGAAAAGGCTCTGAGGTCTCTCCCAGTGAGTATTGAGGTTTTGAAAAGATGCTGATCTCCTTAGTTTTATTCTTATTTTTGCCTCTTCCCTTTCCAGCCCCTCCCTCTCTCCATTCTCAACCCACAACCTCTTAAAGAGGAAATTATCTGATAGTGTTTACAGTTAAGTGTGGGGATGGGAACTTGTGATAGCCAAGGACTTTCTGGATTTCCCCTCTTCTATTTTGAGGCACAGTGGTGAGAAAATGCAGCCTGGCACCTCCTGGAAAGTATCCCTTGGCAGATTAACTGCCTGACTTCAACACCTGAGGGTTGGTGAGCCACCTCTGGTCCATGTGCATGTGATACCCCAATGGGAGAAACACATAAGTGGGGCAACAGAGAGGAGATTGGCTTTGAAACTCTGGACATGGTTCAATTAGTAATTAATAAGAGTGGAGATAGCAGTGCCTTTCTCCACATGCAGCTGCATCCTGCCTGCCACATCTCAGAGCAGCCAGTGTGGTGTTATGGGTGAAGAAAGTGAGTCTGGAGATGAGGGTGGGATCCTGTGCTTGTTTGCCCAACAGCAGGCAGAAAGAGAAGTGCCACATCCAGAGCTGCCGTTGAAAGTCTCACTTCTTCCTGTGGGCAGCTGTTGGGGAGGTAATTAATGACTTAGCTTTTTCTTTTTTTTTTTATTTTCTTTAGCTTGAATTTAGAATGTTTATTGGTATTTGCATCCCAAGGAGATGGTCATGACTTGGTTTTCCATGTGTTGTATGTAGAGGCAGCACTGTTGGTGAGCTGTTGTTCTTCACTGTGAACTGGGAGCAGCTACCCAGCTGGACGCAAGTTACTGTGTCCCCTCCTTGCTGGTCTGGGCAGAAACCAGCAGTGCTGCAGGGTGCAGGTGGTGGAGAAGGCCAGGACTGCTGCAAAGCTGCAGAAAGCCCTCTTGTGAATGTTTCCTCTTACAGGGAGATGTTTTACTCTTAAGTTGAGAGCTGAGTATGCATCTGGGTGCAATGAAAAGGCCAGATCCCCTTGGGAGAGCCCAGATCTTGATCAGCTTGCACCAAACAGTCTGAGAAGGGGCTCTCCTACTGCTGTGGGGACACAGCATTGTGCAGTGGTCATGCAAAACCATCCCACTGTTCAGTGTAATGTAATGGGTAGTTTCTCATGGCTGTTCTGATCGTATCCCTGTTTTTTTCTTCTGCTTCCTCAGTTCTTCTGAAGATTGCTGCAGCAAGTGACATTAGTCACTGCAGTACAACTGGACTGCTGTGCATAGGCAACGTAACAGAGGAGCACAAATGTGTGAATGTGTAGGCAGCTTGTCCTCACTAGAGTTAGGTGAATCTTGAGCATTTGCCTTTTCAGTTCATGTTGCCATTTGGAAACACAGATGTTCATAAGAAACTGCCTGCTCAGAGAGGCCATTGTACCTCTTCTTTACTCACCACTAACTGTTGTTCTGGTGTCTTGCAGGCACAGAAGAATAAGGCAGGATGGATGTGTACGACCCTCAGACACTGGGTGTTATGGTCTTTGGAGGTTTTATGGTGATATCAGCGATTGGAATCTTCCTGGTGTCCACCTTCTCCATGAAGGAGACATCTTATGAGGAAGCCTTGGCCAAGCAACGCAAAGAGCTTGAGAAGACCCAGCAGCAGAAAATAGAGAAAAAGAAGAAAGAGAAACCTGTTGAGAAGAAAGGGAAAGCAAAGAAAAAGGAAGAGAAACCTAATGGAAAGATCCCAGAGCAGCAGCTGACTCCAGAAGTGATGGACTCTCCCAAGGAAGTGGTTCTTGAGCCTGTTGTGGTGCCTGAGCCTGTAACTGTTGAGACTCCAATTGTAGCGGTGTCAGCGGCCTCACAGGAGAAGGAGAAACCTGCTCCATCACCTAAGGAGAAGAGGAAGAAGGAGAAGAAGGTGGCAAAGGTAGAGCCTGCTCCTAGCCCAGTGCTGGCTTCACCTCCTGTCAGTGTCCCCAAAAGTTCTTCCGTCTTGGAGGTGACCCCTAAGGAGGTGCCTGTTGTGGCTGTGCCACCAGTTGGCACACAGCAAAGTGCTCCAGTCATCAGGTCCACTGCCACCAAGAAAAGTGATGCTCTTCCAGCCCCTGAGGAGCAGAAACATGATGGACCTGCCAAGAAGAAGGCTTCATCTAAGAAGAAGAGTGAGCCAGGTAAAGCTAAATTTCTCTGCATATAATCCCATCAGGTAAGCCAGCAGGGCATTTTGGAGCTGTTGAAACAGGCCTGTCTCATCAGAGACCTCTTCATTCTTGTGTTGGAAACAGGGCAGCTGTGGAAAGTCTGTCTCTGGTGAGATAGACCATATGCACCAAGGGGAAGGCGGGTTGAAAAAGCTTGTATTGTACTGTAGTTCTCTCTGGGTGGAAGAGAAGTTGAAGTCAAGAATTTATTGACTTGTTTTCACTCTCCAATGTGTTGTATCTGCAGCAGGTATCCCTGCTTGCTTCTTAGCTACTTGGTCCAGCATGCAGATATTGGAGAGTTACAGGTTCCTCTTGGATTTGCTGTTGTGTTGCAGGTCTCTGAGCAGATCTGCATGCTGAGAATGAACAGGAGGTGCAGGTACCTCTCTTGGGTTAGGGACAGCTGCCAAGGTGTTGGACATCTGGGTGGAAAGCCAAGATAAGGTGTTTTCCCCTTCCACCCCTGATTATTAGAAGCACACTTGAGTTCTGCTACTGTTCTACAGGGAGGTGAGTCCCTGCTAGAGTTTCCTCCTTCAATGGTGGTGAAAAACAGCCTATTGGTATAGAGGGGATTGAGGGGATTTTGTACTGGGGGGGATAGATCAGAGGATAGTGAGAGGGGAGTAACTTTGGATATGTCACAGGGAAGGGAAAACTTGCCTGTTATAATTCATACTTCACTTAATTGACTCCGAGATGGAAGATATTAAAGAAGGTGGTCCTGCACTCTTCAGGGTGTAAGTAGCTGTAGGGAGGGGAGAAACAGCTCTGTAGTGGGATCCTTGCCGCACATTGTACAGTCTGTGAACAGTCTGGGGTTTATTTTTGGTTAAGTGATAATTACAGGCACTGAAAATGTGTCTTCAGACCTGTAGAAATGTTCCCATAAGAACACGTGGGAGAAATCTCTCAGGTGTTCTCAGAGACGTGATGTGGTGTGCATAGGTTTAATTTCTGTGGTTGGTTTTGTTGGTTTTTTTTTGCTAAACAAATAAAGAGACACCCCTATGTGGCAGCTTTCTCCAGCACATCTAAACCTAGGCTGCTGGGTTAGGTGGCAGTTTCCACACCCATCTTTTGGAGGAAGGCTGCTCAGCAGGACATTTTGTGGTCATTGATCTCCAAGACTGGGTTAAAACCCCTTTTATCTGCTTCTTTGAGGAAAGGATTCTACCAAAGGCCATCTCCACATAGTGGTGAGGTTTGAAACTGAACAGCTGCTACTGGAGGGCACTGCAGCCATGATGTTGGGGAAACTGGAGGTGGTTGGTTTGTCATGTGCACATGGGGATGCACTCCTCTAACACTGAGAACCACAGCCCTAAATCTGAGCTGTAACAACTGAGGGAATGTGGGTGGGAGATGAACTCTGGCAAGGGTTACAAAGGGAGTTCTTTTGTCTGCTCCAAACATCCACTCCTTTTGAGTATGAAGTGTGGATCCCACGTGTCTTGAAAGCCAAAGTGGTGTCTTAGCTGCTCCTGTGGGATTTTTCTGAGAAAAGCTCTCGTCAGTAGTTGGGCCATGAAGCTGGTTTGACTGAGCAGTCTGACCAAGGTATTATGAGCAACCTTTCAGCAGCTGTGGTCTCTCCTCAGAGGCAGAAGCAAGAAATTATCCTGCAGCACAAATTAAAATGGGTGTTCAAAGACACATGCTCAGCACTGAAACAGATAGCAAACCTGACAAGAGTGGCTTGGAGTATTTTTCTCTTGTGTAGTTAAATTTTAGCCTCCTGCCTCACAGAAAAACTTGCTTGCAAGTGGTCAGGGTGTACTCAGGTCCCAGGTTGTTCTCTGTCATAGCAGGAGCCACGCTCTGTCATGAAACACACGTGGGTACCTGATCTGGGCTGCAGCCTCCCAGGTGTGGGGCTCCATGCAAGGACCATCTGTGTCTCATCTGTTCCTTAGGATTTGAGAAGCAGCTTTTCAGCCCCCTCTTCCCTGCTGTGTTTTTCCATGGCAGCTTTGCTACATGGCTGCTTCTCCTTCTGCTGCTTCCTTTGGCAGGGTGCAAGGTTCCGAGTCTGCGGATGGGTTTGGTGTCAGTGTAGGCTTCCTTTTGCCAGGGCTTGGCAGGCTGCCCTGCCTCAGTTTGCCAGCTGCAAGGTGGGGTTTGAGTTGTACCTCCCTTGTGCAAGGTTCACTTGTGCAACACTGCCGGAAGATGGTCAGAATTTGCTTGGTGGGTCCCTCCACCCACTGGGATGGGGCCAGGGGCTGTGCTATGCCATCCTGCACCCGTGCTGTTGCCAGTGTGAGTAAAGTGTGAGCCAAGTTGTTGGGCTTTGGTTGCACAAGACGGTGGAGCTGCCCTGGCTGTGCTGCTGGGAAGTGACTGCTACTGGTGAAACAGACTTTGCTGCTGCCAGGGCTTAGCTCCTCCATCCAAAATGGATCTACCAGAAGGCAGGAGCAAACGGTGCATGCTGGAGCTGCCAGGCAGTCCCAGGCTTTACCACGCTCTTGCTGTGGTGGGTTTACTGTGATTGGCTGCCAGATGCCCACCCAGTCACTCTCTCACCTTCCTCACCAGGGAATAAAATTAGACAGGGTCAAGACTGAGATAAGGTGATTACTTAGCAATTACTGTAACAGGCAAAACAGACTTGACTTGGGGAAAACTAATTTAATTTATTTCCAATTAAAATAGATTAAAAATTGAGCTAAAATGAAAACACTTTTCCCTTGCTGCCCTTCCTCCCAGGCTCAACTTTACTCTTCCCTCCTCACTCTTCTACCTCCCCTCCCTGAGCAGCTCAAAAGGATGAGGGCTGTGGTCAATCCATAACAGGTTGTATCTGCTGCTGCTTCCTTCTGCTCCAGTATGGGTACTCTCCATAGGCTGCAGTCCTTCAGGATGAACCTGCTCCACTGTGGGCTTCTCTCCAGGGGCTGCAAGGGAATCTCTGCTCCAACACCTGCAGCACCTCCTCTTCCTTATTCTCTGACCATACTGTTTGGGGGAGTCTGAGCTCTGTATTAAGGAGACTCTGGTGGTAATGGCTTTAGAGGCTTTAGAGCTACTGGAGTCCAAATTGCTTTTTCTTCTTTTTTTTTTTTTTTTTTTGGTTTGGTTTGGTTTGGTTTGTTTTGTTTGTTTGTTTGTTAGAGTTTTGGTTTTTTTTTTTGATAAGCCACAGATGATTGCAGGAACTCTTAAACCACTGCCACCCTCTACCCATCATGACCATGTGCACCGTGGTCCTACAAAAGCATCATGGTCCCTGATGCTTCTTGGCTTTCCTGGGCTATCAGAGGGGCAGAGGAAGGGTCAGAGTTGTGTCACACCCTTAGCAAAGAGCTGGATCAAACTAGAATGGTGAAAGGTGGGAAGTGACCTTGCTGCACTCTGCGTCCCTGGCACCGCTGTTATGGGTTGACATCTCCCAGAAAGTTTGTATCATGGTGCAGTTCTGCTTTTAACATCCAATGTGTCTCTACTCTCAGGCACTGGCAAACCATGCCCAGCTTCTGCTGGGAATCACTCAGTTTGATGGAGGATGGTGGCAGGGTGGTGGAACCAGTAGTAAGAAGCACAAGTGTGTGGCTAGTGTTGTCTCCAGCACTTCTCACATTGCTTTCAATTAGAGGGGTATCAAACTTGACTATGGAAATCTGAGTAATGCTGGTTTGGAATGGCAACTGTGGGGTAGAAGCCAACTGAGAAGATGCTACTTAGCTCTGCCATCGGCTCAAGTGGTTCCAACTCCTCCTCTTTCCTCCCTAGCACCTGCAGACTCAGATGGGCCCCTCTACCTGCCCTACAAGACGCTTGTGTCCACTGTCAGCAGCATGGTGTTCAGCGAGGGGGAGGCTCAGCAGCTCATTGAGATCCTGACAGAGAAAGCTGGCATCATCCAGGACACCTGGCACATGGTAGGGCTGCCACCACCATCGTGGCCTCCTGCCACCAGGGCTCTGCTGAGCCTCGGGAGGTGTGGAGGGGAATAAAGGCGCCCTCTTTTCGGGCAGCCTGGCTCCAAGAGTCAGTCTTGGACACCAGAACTGAATTTTCCCCCTGCAGCAGAGGGCAGGATCTTGTGTGCGTAGGGTAGAGGGGATGGGTCCGGAGGTGGTGTCCCTGCTGATGTGCCACCCTATGCTGGCAGGCCACGCAGAAAGGTGACCCGGTCGCTGTCCTGAAACGCCAGCTGGAAGAGAAGGAGAAGCAGCTTGCTGCTGAGCAGGAGGATGCGGCTGCTGCCAGGAACAAGCTGCGGGAGCTGAGCAAGGTGAGTGCCACACGACCCTCCCAGAATTCCTGGCATGGGCTCTGCTTCTGGCTCACCAGGTGCTTCCCATTCCCTGCATATCATCCCCCTCGGAGGTGAAGCCTAGGGGCCTCCTGAGCCTTTCACCCACATGCTGCTTTCTCCCAATAAAGTGGAGGAGATGGCCACCTGACCCCCTCTCCTGGGCCTGATCCAATCTGGGGAGGCACCAGCCTAGAGAGCTGCAGGGTAGCACCTGTTAGCAGCTGCAGGAAAAGTTCCTGTAAGAGACTAGCTTTCTGCTGCTTGAGAGTGGAAATAAATCCCTTATTACCTCTGCCCTGATCCCCTGAGTTGAGAGGGTGCAGATCAGTCCCTTTTTAAGGGGCTTGATCCTATCCACACACTCCTTCCCTCATTCAGCCCCCTTTCTCCCCTCTTTTTGGGTGTTGAAGTCAGAAGGGACATCTGCCATGCTGGGCACAATCTTTTCTTAATTGACCCAGACTTTGTGACAGTTCTTGCTCCTAGGGGTGGGCAGGGGGAAATAAAATTCTAGGCTGTCTTCCTCCTTTCTCTTAGCTGACCCAATGTGGAACAACAGTGGCATCCAGTGGCCACAGAGCCCAAAACAAAATGCAGGAGGAAATGTAAGTGCTAAACGGCATAGTTGGGCGTGCGGGCAGCTCCAAAAGGGCTGGACTTTTAAGTCTTCTGAGCTAGGAGGCCACCAATTCCACAGGGGAAATTCATAGGCTGAGGCCTAACTGGGTGATTCCTCTCCTCGAAGGAGCTCACGGCTGAGCGAGCCAAGGCGGTGGCCGTGGAGGGCAAGCTGAAGGAGCAGCTGCTTACCCGCGAGCGGGAGATCGCAGCAGTGCAGGCTCGCATGCAGGCCAGCTACCAGGACCATGTCAGCGAAACACAGCAGCTCCAGGGAAAGGTGAGCCCCATACCGTGCTCTGCAGTGTGCCTGCTGGGTGGCTTTTGGTGGCAGACACGTGGTCTTTTGGAGAAGACTGGGGTGTGCGAGGGGAGGGTTGAGACACCACAGTGCTCCTGGACACATGGTGCTCAAGGGAGAAGAGGCATGTGGGAGCATCCTCATGGGACGTCTCATCTCTGTGTGCTGTCACCATCAGTAGACAACCCCCTGTGTTGCCAGTCACTCTTGCACATCTTGTGGGCTTCACAGGGAGAGCAGAGGGGACAGCAGCACCATTAACCTGTTGGGCTTCTCTAGATCCGGACTCTGCAGGAGCAGCTGGAGAATGGCCCCAACACACAACTGGCTCGTCTGCAGCAGGAGAACTCCATCCTGAGGGATGCCCTCAACCAGGCCACCAGCCAGATGGAGAGCAAGTAAGGGTGGGGCAGGTGGCAGAACGTGGGGCAGTCCTCTGACAAACCCTGGGCTTGGTTGTCCAGCCCCTTTCTTGACAGTGCTTCTACAGACACTGCAACTAGCTGGAGATAGAGGAGGGAGTGAGGAAAAGCTTGCCAAATGGCTTTTGGGTGGCTGGCAAAGGAATCAAGTATGATCTCCCCAAGTGGAAGGGCAGGGGAGTCCCTGTCTGCTTTGGGGTCACCTGTACTGATGCTAGAGCCAACAGACAGTAGATGGTGGGAGAGGGGACCAGAAAGCACTGTGGCACTTCCCCCCACCTTAGGGAAACTTGTACTGTCAAACTTAGAAGAAAGGCAGCTGTCACTTTGATGGGAGTGATGCTGCAGAGAACCAAGAACTGCCTGATGCATGAAGAATAAATAGGAGCTAGGTAGAAGAATTTCACACTCCTTTTTATAGAAAGTCTGAAATGGCTGGTGATTAACAGCAGTCAAATAATTACAGAGCGGACTCCAGCTGCTTGGAGCACTTCTCATGTCTGGGAACACATATCCTCAAGCCCTCTACTTCATGAGAAAGGAATGTCTCCTGTGATTGAAACTTGGCTTTTGAAAAGTCATTTGTCAGCTCTTTCCACCCCCTCTCTGAAGGACCAGGCGTGTCCTAGAAACAGGCAAAGGCAACCATGGAGATGCTTCAAGTCCTGTATCAGGCCCACAGGATGTGTCACCCCCCCTAGGTGACATCAGAGGTGCTTGACTGGCTTGCAGGCTAAAGTAACCCTGCTTCTCTTGGTGCAGGCAAAATGCTGAGCTGGCCAAGTTACGGCAAGAGTACAACAAGCTGTTGAAAGAGCTGTCTGAGAAATCAGAGGTGCTGCAGCAAGAGGAGCAGCAGAAGAAGAGCTGGGAGATCAAAGCGGCAGCTTCTGAGAAGCAGATCGAGCAGCTGCAGGTCAGGCAGGCACCAGCAGACCCACTCCTCTCCCAGAGATGGGGCATGGTGTCTGTGGACTTGGCCATGGGAAGAGTTTGGGGGGAGATGAGTGTGCACTGTTGGAAAGCAAGTTGCCTTGGGGACCTCTTACTTGTCTCCCCACTGTTAGTTTGTCACATGCAATTCTCTCCTTGTGTGGTGTCACCAGCAAAGTCCAGGGAGCACAATACTGAAGCTGTTCTCACTCACCTGGTGTGAGCCTGGGATAAAGGTGGGGGAGAAGCCTAGAGATAGTCCATGGTGCTGGATCACCTAAGGCAGGAGAGGAAACTCACTCGCCTCCACCAGTGTGTGCTCATGCAGGTGTGGGTGCTTTCTCAGCTCAGATGGTTTTAAGCCCATTGCTCTGCCTCTTTGGTGCAGGAGGTAGAGCTTGTGGCTTTTTTGTTGTCACCAGGGTGTGGCTGGTTTTGGGGTTTTTAGGGGTGTTTAAAGGACACCTTTAGTTGAGCCTCTGAGCATGCTGTTGGTGGAGGAACAGCAGCATGCAGCTGGCAGGCAGGCTGTAAATACACTGGGAAGAGCATTGTCTCGGGGTTGTCAGTGCTCCTGCTGGGATTTGGCTGAGCTGGGAGCATTGATCCTGGGTACCCCTGACCTGGTAACTTGCAGTTCTGTCCCCCAGGCCTGGCAGACAGGGTGAGGGATGCCTGCATGTGCTATGGTCTCCAAATTGTTTTGACCTCTTTATGAAGTTGTGCTGGTGGAGACCTTTATTTGTGCATGCCAAAGTGTTTTTTAGAGATCCTCCTAGGTTAAAGGCCTTTGATATACTTGCTTTTAATTTTTCAAATACCTGAGGATGCAGCTCTCCTTTTGGTGGGCTGGTTTTGGCCCCTGCTGCTTTTGCAGGCAAGGAGCAAGGTGGGTGATGAAGACACACGGCCAGCTTGAAGGCAGAAAGCCACCTTCCTAGATGAAAACACCAGCTAGGAAGAAGTTCTCTATGCTGAGAACTTCTCTAGGGCTGTCAGCTTGCTGCACACCTTAATACTAATTAAATAAGTCTTACTAGCTGGAATATTTTAAAGGCAGCACTCTGTGGAGAATATGCTTCACAGTAACACCTAGAGTTCTGAGTTGAGGACACAGAGTCAAATCCTCAAAACAGAGGAGTCCTGATTTCTTTGTGGTTCTGGAAGAACTCGGACAGAGACAGGGCTGCTGTTTTCCCTTCTTCTGTCCCTTCCATGCAAAACGATGTTTCTCCATTTGCAAGGGAACGACTCATACCTGTAGA
Source organism: Ceyx melanurus (assembly GCA_024611195.1). Lineage (NCBI taxonomy): Eukaryota > Metazoa > Chordata > Aves > Coraciiformes > Alcedinidae > Ceyx > Ceyx melanurus. Next base: position 27,732 of record JANHGL010011986.1, on the reverse strand, counting down.
GCTGCTGGTTTGCAGCATGCTCCTTGTCCTCCTTCTCTGCTTTCCCCCTCAAAGCATCTGCCTTGTCCAGGCCTCTTCCTCACTGCTTTCTGAGATGGAAAAAAAAGAGTCTTCTCTGGCCCAAACCACACAGAAAATTCCTCTGTATGGAAACACATGGCTGGGTGTCTCCATCTTGCTAAGCAGTACCTCTCCCTGCTGGGCTGGGGCTCTGCATTAAGACCACGGCTTTAAGAGGTTTTTCAGAGCTTAGCTTTCCAGAGGGGAGGATGGTCGTGGTCTTGGCCCAGAATTGAGACATTGGAGTGTTGTCTGCTTCCCATTCAAGGGCTGGCAAATGATAAAACACAAGTGTTGGGCAAGATGCTTCATGCACAGGGGGAGCATGGGGGGCAGATGACTTAAAGCCCCCAAAAAGCACAGCTTAAAAAGAACATTGTGATACATGGAGCTTTGCTTCAAATTGGCTGGGGTGCCTGGCATGCTCTGGACAGCCTTCTTCTCTTCCTTGCTTGCAGGCTTCCCAAAGAGAGGTGGAGGCAACTCTGCAGAAGAGGCTGGAGGAAGTAAGCGACGAGCTCCGTAAAACCCAGACCAGCTACAAAAGCTTGTTAGCAGACACAGAAAGGGCCAAAGGACAGCAGCAGAGCATTGCTGGTGAGGACCTTGGATCAACTCAGGGAGAGTTGTGGGACAGACTTGGAGCTTTCACAGCTGGGCACTTGATGGGGCTAGTCAGCACAGGACAAGTAGTCCCAGGGATGAGTTAGGCAGCCTGGTGTCAGTGTGAGCCAGACATGGAACATGCTCCTGCTCTAGGATGTCACTCTGATGCCTCTCTCCTGTGCTGTCCTGCATCCCTGCCTGCCTTTTTTTGTGCCTCCTGAAAGCATCCACAGCCCAGGCTTCTTTGGCCAAGAGTCCTTGGGCAGGGTGGGAGTCTCCACATTTGTTTGTACCTAACCTACTGTGTTTCTAACCCCTTTCTTCAACAGAACTACAGGCCAAGCTGATGAGCTCTGAAGCAGAGGTTAAAAGCAAGTTGCTGGAGCTAGACAACGTGAAAGGGAAACTGCAGGATGCCAGCTCAGAGAATACAAAACTCCTGGAGAGGATCAAATCCATCGAAGCTCTGCTGGAGGCAGGCCAGATGAGGAATGCAGAAAAAGACAGAGCACTGCAGGTTGTGTGCTCGTTTCATTGGGGTGGGAGGAGGACAGTGGGATACCCCACTCAAGCAGGTGGTTTTGTGCAGTGCTAACCCAGTACCTGTGTTAATTTTACTCTGGGATGCCACAGAGAGGGCTGATCTGCATCACATGCCTAAGGACAGGTAACAAAAGTGCTTTCTCTCTTCCAGGAAGCCAATGAAGCAGAAATGAAGCAGCTGCGGTCAAGGTGGGTCTAGGTGCATATGGAGACTGCTATGGCACCTCCAGCTTGCTCTCTGTGTGTCCCAGGTTTCCCTGTGGGTGAGGGCTTCTTGCCCTCTCTGTTAGGTGGGCTTGGAGACTGTGAAGCTGGGAAGACACAGTCATTCCTGCATGACACAGCTCTTTAAAATATTAATTAGCTAGTCCCTTCTACAGTGAGACTAATTATTGACTGATCTTGGTCCTGCAGAATAGTAGGCTCTGGTGGTGTTGGTGCAGGGAGTGGGATGCCTTTGGTCCAATTCCTTGCTCAAAGCTGGCCCAACCAGAGGAGACTTCAGAGGGATGTTTCCAGATGTCTCCAAGGATGGAGATTCACCACCTTTCTGGGTCCCTGTTTTGGTGTATGACAACCTCTTCAACCCTGGTGTAGAAGTTTCCTGTCATTTAATTGGAGTTACCCATGTTACCACTTGTGCCTCTGAGAAAGCTCAGGCTCTCCATGGGGAGAGGATTTCTTGGATGTTCCCACTGTCAGTGAGCATCCAGCATTCCTCTAAAGGAAGGCAGCTGTTCACTTGTCCTGGAACACCAAGAGACTTGGGTGGTTCTTGTCAAAGACCTGAGTCTTCCTTGGTCTGCTCAAGCTGTGGCTCCTTTCAGGGCAGATGGTGTATCTGAGGGTGTAGAAGGAAGCTGAATGCATCTTGGGCATCTAGTTAGCAGCTCTGATTTATGATTAGGATAGTAGGATGAAGCTTTCAAAATGCAGAGCTGTGGGCTATCTCAGCCTAATGAGCCATGGACAGGAGCATGTTGGGAGCAGTCCCTGTTGTGTAAGCTGGAATTTCTGACCTTTGGATCAGGTTACATCTTCCTCTCCTCCTGGGTATACAGCCAGACAGCTACTCGCTTGCCTGTTATTGCTGGTAGAAAACTAGACCCCACTCCAGTGTTACCACAGCCAGCTTTAGTCCAGCTCCCTCCTCCCACTGTATGTAGATCCCAGAGCAGACTGGGATAGGAAGTGTTGTGGTCCCCTTCTCAACAGCTCTCTACCCAGGGGGTAGGGTGGATGCTGAGACTCACTCCCACATCCCTTCCCTTCCAGGCTCCAGGAGACAACAGACAAGCTCTCATCGTTGGAAAAGGAAGCCACGGAGCTGCGAGAGGCTGTGGAGCAACAGAAGATGAAAAACAACGTGAGTGAGTGAACCAGGCTCAGCTTTTGCTGCCTGCAGCTGTTGGGTTTTTTTTGTTTGTTTGTTTTTTTTTTTCCCCCCAAAACTCAGGTCTCTGGGGTTTGAATGAAAGCCCATCATAGTTGGTTACCTATGGCTCTGTGGTGTGGCCAGAGGCTCTTCCAGCCCTGTGGAGCACTGAAGGCATTGCCTCATCTTCCAGAGAGCAGGAATGCTCCCAGCAGGCTGCACAGCTTGAGCAGGCTGCAGCAGGTGGTGGGATGCCTGGGTGGTGGTATCTGTTTTCTTGGGAGATTTAGGACTTAGTAAGCCAGGGAGGTTCTACACCAGTAATGGTAAAGGCAGTCCCTGAGCACTGGCTTCTCACACCTCATTGCTTCTCTGCTCCTTTTGTGTTACCTCCAGGCAGCCTTAGGCATCCTGAAGGCTGCTTTTGGAGCACCTGCTTCCATCCAGCTCTGCTCTGCTCCCTCAAGGCCACCACCTGAGCAATGCAGTGCACTGGCACATTGCAAGGATGGCAGGGAAAAGGGTGTATGTGGGCAATGACCCACACGAAGACCCTTCACAAAAGCAATAAGCTGCTTGCTGCCTGTTTTCCTGAGTGGAGGCTTTGAAATCCTCCACAGTGCCAACAAGCAGCTTGGTGACCTTCATCATGATGTGTGGCTTATTGCCCTGTGTGTGTGGTCTCGGCAGGACCTTCGTGAGAAGAACTGGAAAACAATGGAAGCATTGACCACGGTGGAGAAGGCGTGTGAAGAAAAACTGCTTGCTGCTACAAAAGCAAAAGTGAGCTTGGTGTCTTTCTCTAGAGGTGATGCCTGTGTTGCAGGGGAAGCATTCAGCCTCTGAGCCATCAGAGGTGCTTACCCTGGGTTTTCTGCCTCCTCATAGGAGCAGTCATGACCCAACGCTCCTTCCAGCTTGGAGGGTTTGTCCTGAGGGCTGTGTATCCATGGTACAGGCCATGGCCAGGGAACCAGAAAGAGGGTGACATAGGAGGGATGTGTTCATGGTTCTCAGTGGTGGTTGTTTTCTCTGTTGACTGGGTTCCCCATCATGGCACACCCCTGTAGACACTGAAGAGCAGGACTGGTATTGTCAGCCTGGCCAACAGGTGCCCAAGACCTCTGTCACATGCCAGTTTGTCCCTCTTACAGGAAGAGCTGGCCCAACAGCTGGACACACTCCAGACACGAACCAAGCAGACGCTCTCGGCCCTCCCTGGAGTTGCCGTGTCCTCACAGCAGGTGGGCACAAGCTTTCTCAGTCCTGCAGAGACTCCACTCTACAGGACAGACAGACATCTAAGTGTCCCTTCTCTACCTTGTCCTTTTTTTTTTTAAACTCAGGATTATGACACATGGCTACAGGAGTTTAAGGAGAAGACCGTGGATGTGCTAAAGCATCACATGATTACAGCAGAGGCCCCGGTAAAAGAAGGGGCTGGGAAGTGGTGGGGGCAGGGGAGTGACCACGAGTCACTCATCCCTCTTCCTCACCTCTCTCCATCCCTTTCCTCTCCTTTCAGGATTCAGCACTTAAATTGAAAGAGGCAGAGGAAGCGCAGAGCACTTTACAAGCAGAATGTGAGCAGTACAGAACTATCCTTGCAGAGACGGTAAGCTGCAGCCCTTGGTGCTGCCTTGGATTGTGAGAGGTCTTCTGGCAGCCCAGGCTGCCTATTGGCTCTTGGTGGGCATCCCGCAGTATGTTGTGGGGCTGCTGCTTAGATGACTGTCACTGAGACAGGGAAGGGGAGAATCCTGTATTTCTAGAGCTCTTCCTCATCCTAATCATGTTGGAATCCTTCGTGGTATCAGTGGGACAGAAAGGGATCTGATGAGCAGGGTAATTGAGCCATCTTGGGAACTAGAAGCTCCTACTTCCACCTCGGGCACCTAATTCTGTCACCCATGCTTTGGCATAAATCCTTTGAGAGGCACTGGGTATGCCGCGGCTTCCAGCCCTAGCATGGCTTGGCTCAGGAGGTCTGGAAGAGGTTTGGGCTCAGCTGAGGCTTTGTCAACAGGAAGGGATGCTGCGAGACCTGCAGAAGAGCGTGGAGGAGGAGGAGCAGGTGTGGAAAGCAAAGCTGACAGCATCTGAAGAGGAACTCCAAAAGGTGTGTGTTTGGGGTACTCTTGGGTTTGTCACTTGTGTGCAAGGGTTTGTGGAGCTGGACTTACAGGAGCAGAGGGATTACTAGCTATGAATAGGATGGTTACCCTGACTGTTCCTGTCAATCTTGAACTCTGAGACATGGGAACTTTATCTCCTCCCAAAATCCACACCTCCTGTCACCAAACCAGCAGACAAGAAGCCCACCTCCCATAGGAGCTAAGCCTCTCTCCTCCTGGATCTCACGTCCTCACTTAATATGTGCCTAGGCCCTGCCAGGGAAGCTGGAGGAATGGTTGCAGCTCCCCAGTTCAGGCATTTTAGTCCAGAGACCACGACACCACTTTGGTAGTCCAAGCTCCAATGCTTGGAAATGGGGCAGAGTGTTCCTGGTGGGCTTGATGGGAGGAGAGCACGTGCAAGTCTTTTCAGAACTTGGCTTGCTCTTAAAACCTGGGTTGACCTTGGCTTTCCCTGAGCCTTCAGAAAAGAGCTGAGATCCAAGCCACATACTGCACATAATTTTGGGCCCATCTGTCTGTCTAGCTCTGAGTACCACTGTTCCTAGATAAAAAGCCAGCCAGCAGCTGACAGAGAGCCATTGTTGCCCAGAAGTTTGGTGGGAGCATGTTTCGTGAGCTCTCATGACTTAACCAGAGTTTAGCAGAACTTGGCTGGCTGTGCCTTTTCTGCAAAGCAGACTTAAGTTACCTCCTCCCTCTTGAATGCAGAACTGAGATGAAGCTACTTTCCATGGTCTGGCTGCTCCCCATCTATCACGTGGCATTTTCAAGTTGACTGGGGCTGCGCGGGGGTGGGGGAGCTCTTGTACAAGAGATCTTTGATTTCTCAGCCTGTTGCTGGCTCCTGCAGCACTAGCGCTGCTGAGGACGGGTGTAGGATTGCACAGGGATGATGTGGCTGCTGGTAGTGTGCTGGCAGCAGGACATGCGTGATGGGATGAATGTCTGGTGGCTAGGGCAGGTCTCAGAGCAGTTCTGCCTCTCTGTGTAGGAGAGGGGAATTTCTCCTTTCCAAAAATTTCAGCAGTTGTGGAGTTCTCTTCAAAAATCAGTCCCAAGTTTAAAGGTAAACCCCATGGTCTTTCTGATAGCTTGGATTCTCTTAATAGCAAAGCCCATGACACCTCATTAGAAAGTCTACCTTGCTGCTTCCAAACCAAAAGCACTTTCAGTGGGAAACTTGCACCAAGTCTGGTGCCAGTTTCTCTGGTGTTAAAACTGACTGCGGCCAGCTGGAGTTCTGCAGGCCAAACCTTTCCCCACAATTTACAGTCTGGGTTTGTTGGTCTTGTCCTACCTGTGAAAAGAAGTTCCTGCCCTGCAGGCTGTGGAGTTCCACTTTGGTGTCAGGTCTCTTCCACACTTGGGTACAGGGTTAAATGAGAGAAGTGGGAGTGAAACATTGCCCAATATTTGGTTGAATGAAAGATGCTCGGTGTCCATGTGAGATGCCAATCACTGACTTCTGATTCTTTCTGGCTTAGTCTCATCAACAGCTGAAATCCCTTGAAGACATAGTGGGGAAGTTGAAAGCAGATCTACAGAGCACAGATCAGGTAAGGCTTTCTGTGTACAGGAGAAGGTCCCTGCACAGTTGTCAGATGGGTGCATGCTGTGGTTGGACTGAGTTGGCACTTATCTCCTGACTTGCCCTGGGGAAGGCAAGCTTGGACCATAGGATGTTTGGGATGTGCTAGACCTAAAAAAAAAATCAACCCCTCCCCTGCTTTCTTCCCTTTTAATACAGCTAAAGGAATACACCTCTCTTCTGGAAAAACAACTGGAAAATCATTTGGAGACAGCCAGCTCTGAACGCCAGAACTACATGAAAGAAGTTGAAGTCGTAAGTGGAGGCCATAACCTTCTTAAATGCTGCTTTCTTCTAAGCCTGACTCACCACCCATCTGCATTTTGGGAATTTTGGGGAGTGCCCCTGGAATGTGTAGCTTTGCAAAGCAGGAAAAATAGGTGGATGCTTCAGTCTGGGTTGTAGATACTTAATGTCAGGAGAACCATTGGCGAGGTGATGGGGCAGGAAGATCTGTATGGAAATGCTGTCCACTGCTTCTCAGTGGCCTGTGGGATTTCTGTGGCTCAGGTAAGACAGAGCTGTCTCACAGCTGCCTCTCCCTCTGAGCAGGCATCAGGAGGCATGTTAGCAAGTGGTGCCATTATGTTCTCTTTGAAATGTTGCATCATAAAAATTACACAGAATTATTGAGGCTGGAATAGACCTTTGAGATCATCGAGTGTAGCCTAAGACCTGACACCACAACACCCAGCTAGACCATGTCACTAAGTGCCACATTCAATCTTTCCTTAAACACCACTAGGGATGGTGACTCCACCACCTCCCTGGGCAGGCCATTCCAGTGTCTAATGCCCCTTTCTGTAAGGAAGTGCTTCCTAATACCTAACTAAAACCTCCCCTGGTGCAGCTTCAGGCCATGCCCTCTCGTGAAGTGCTTCCTTGGGCCAAAGGTATCCAAAACCAAGTGCATGAATCAATGTGGTTTTTTTCTTTCTGTTCCTCCTTGACAGTTGAGGCAGCTCTTGTCAAAATCCCAGGAGCAGCTGGAGGCAGCAAAGATGGAAACACAGAAACAGAGCAAGGAACTGGCCCTGGTAAGGAAGACCCCTGAGGCTGCCCTGCTGGGACCTTGCTGCTCTGCCTGGGGCTAGTTTGCATACCCTGTGGGTTCAGGGAGTGCAGGAAGGCACAGCCAGTGCGTGGGGAAACCTGGTGCTGCTGGGTACCAGACTGATTCAGGTTTCAGATCTGTTTGAGACCCAGGAGGAGATTTTAACTCACCTGCCTTTCCTCCTGTGATGGAGTTGATAAGGAAGGGAGAGCAGCCAGGGTTGTGAAAGATGACGTGTATCAGAAAAACCCAGCCACCCCACCACTGGACACTGGCTACCCCAACTCTACCCTGGGGCAGGAATTTGGGTTCCTTAAGCATCCATCCATCCATCCATCCATCCATCCATCCATCCATCCATCCATCCATCCATCCATCCATCCACTCACCTCCAGATGGGAGGACTGAGTCTGTGCAGCCCATGTGTAGTGGCTCCTCGGGGAGCTAGGTTACTGCAGGCAAGTAGAGTGAGGACTGGGGCATAGGGCCAGGAGAGCTAACAGACCTGCTGAAACCATAATGACTTTTATTTTTCAATTAATACTTTGATTGTGAGAGCTTCAGGAGCTTGGTTTAAAAATCCTCAGTGGTACTGCTGGCTTGCAGAGCTTCTCGGAGCAGAGTGAGCCAGGAATATAATTTCCCTTGGGTGCCATGACTCTTCCCAGCCTTGTAACCACTACCATCCAGTTTGCTCAGCCATCCAGAGCAGCCCCTTGCTCTTGAAGGAATATACTGCAGGGTTGTCATTAGCCTTAATCTCATTAGATGGGCAGGTGGTGAACACATTCATGTCTTCATCCAGCAACCTTCCCTTTCTTCAGGCCAGGACACACTGTCAGCTTGCAGCTTCACTGCTGGTGCTGCTGTGATACAGGATGGAACTCTGGTAGATGGAGTAAGGGGGTTTAAAGTGTGTATGTGGGCAGTATTCCTGTAACTGTCTCTCCAGCCATCCCAGCTGTGACTGATGGCCAAATGGGATCTGCCACCCTGCCTCAGTTGCATTGTTCAATGCCTCAACTGTGTCAGTGCAAACCCTCAGCAGTGGCTTTAAACCAAGTGCTGAGTGATCAAAGGAGAGCAAACGAGGTGTGAGCATGTGCTCTGCACCTCTGGGAGCTGTCATGCCTCAAGCTGTCCAGGTTAGGTACCTTCATCTGGCAGAAACTGAGGTGGTTTTCCAAACATTTCAACTCATGTGCAAGCAAAATAGCCAGCAGATTTTATTTATAGGTCCTTGTGGATCTTGCAATAGCTGCAGTGCAGTGATGTGTAACTAAGCTAGGCTTGCTGGTCCTCCTTCCAGGTCAGGCAGCAGTTGGGTGAGATGAAGAACCATGTACAGGATGGAGAAGTATTGGGGTTACAAGCTGACCCCAGCGAGCCTGCACCCCTGGAGGTTAGGGTGGTGAGACTGCTGCCTGTAGAGGCCCTGACCCTTAACCACGTCCCTTGTCCTGTCTCACCATCTAACCGCATGGAAACTGCACGTGGCGTTGCTCAGGGCTTGCTGTGGCTGTCTCGTCTCCTGTCCTGTGTGTTGGGGGGAAGCCAGCCCTCCGTCCCTTCAACCACATGTCCTATTGCTGGGAACACAGCAGCAGCAGCTGGCTTGTGCCAGGCTGTTCCCCTTGGGAGTCCTCCCTCACGGCGTGAGGCAGGCAGGAGATGCTGCAAGCCCTCGGGTCAGCACGGCCGTGCCACGATGCCCTGTTGGGTTCAGGGCTTGAGTGTCCTCAGAGGAAGGGGCCACTCTTGACAGAGCTGCACCGGGATCCTTTCCCAGCCCGTGGGGATTAGGATTACAGAGGCTCTAAATCTTGCTGGAGCCGGGCTGGGGGCATTAGCAGCGGCTGTTCCCTTTGAGGCTGATGCCTCTCACTGGTGGCAGTGCTGCCATGAGCTAGGCTTTGTCTCTTACCTTTAATCCTGTTAAGTGTGGAGCCTTCTCCCGGGCACTGGGACCTGCCAGGCACACCCTTTGCTATGTATGGGGTGCCTCTCATCCCGAGTCCCAGCTGGCACTGCCTGAGGAACAGGAAAAAATTGGCAATGCAAAGCTAAGGCTTGGGGTCTCCATCGGCACCCTCCTGGCTTTTAATGAGGGAATGATGGCACCTGATGCCCTGGGGAAAGCTTTGGTTTTCATTCCTTCTGTCTAGCCCAGCTTTCTTGGTAATGTCCCCACGAGCTCATCTCTTTGGTCCTTTTAATAATTTTATCTTTTGGGTGTTTTCAACTTTTCTCAATACAGTTGAAAACCCAGCTGGAGCAAAACGAGACGCTGGTGGAGAAGGAGCAGGTGTTGCGGCAAAAGCTGGTGCTGGAGCTGGAGCAGGTAGGTGAGGGTGAGGAGGATACAAGGGTTTGCAAAGCCTTTATGGGTTCTTGGCTGCTTAATGAAGCCTGAGAATTAATTTGGAGTTTTGCCCCCATCTCTGTTCACATCTCAGACATCTCCACATTCCCTCACGCATCTCAAGATCTTCTTGCAGCAGCTGGTCTAAAGTCACATGGCATGGGGGGGCCCCTTGAATTGCCCCTCCCAGTCTCCTCATGGTTTTTGGCAACTCTTTCCCTTGAGGCTTAAGGGCTTTAGCTGCTTCTAGTGAGAAGTTCCCTCTTCCTGGTGGAAGCAAGATCAGCAAAAGCAATGCACTGTTTAGCATCCAACCACCTGACAGCAGATGTGTAACCTCCCTCTTCACAGAGTACCCACCAGGTACCAAGGGCTGGACAGGGCAGGATGCAGAAGGTCCCTGCCACCGTGGTCCTGTGTTTATAGAGTATGTGTCCCCCTTCTAGGCCCAGAACTCAGCCTGCAGTTTGCAAGCAGAGCTGGAAAAGCTGAGACTGGCTGAAAACACAGCAGCTTCAAACACGGAGGAGGCCCAGCATCTCAAGGTGATTTGACTGCCCTGCTCTCTTGTGCTTGGTGTTCAGCCAAGGCAGCAAAAGCCATGTCTGAGCATGACTAAAGGCATGGTTTATCATTCTTGGGGATAGTGGGGCAGGGTAGACTGTTCCCCTATAGGTAGCTCCTATTTATAGCTCCCCCTGCCTGGGGCTGGCTGAGCTCCATTATGGGTGAAGGACTGCAGGGTGCAAGTCACAGACTCTTTATCTATGTTGGCCAAGGGTGATGCTCTGAGAAAATTCTCAGTCTGGGCTTTTCACATATTGGGAAGCTGTTTTGCTCCCATGAGGCTGACTTAGCCCATGGCATCTCTGGCGACCCAGTGTGAGTTGTAGTGGGTGGGGTGACACCAGGCCCCTTGGGTGAGGAAGGATCTTGGGTGCTCCCTTGGCTCATGGCCACCGAGGCACCTCAGTGCAGAGGTGACATTAAGTGTTTTGGTGGGGGCAAGGTCACCAGATGGCAAAGGGAGGCTCAGGCAAATGCCTTCTTTTGACTCCCATGTAGGAAAGACTTGAAAAAGAAAAAAAATTAACAAAGGACCTGGGCCAGGCAGCAACCAAACTACAGGAGCTACTGAAGGTTACACAGGACCAACTGGCCAAAGAGAAAGAAACTGTGAAGAAGTTGAAAGAACAGCTTCAAGAAACGGTACTTGCAGCTACTGCCATCCCTTCCCCTTGGTGCTGGTGGAGGCTAAAGGGAAGCATGAATCAGGCAGTGGTTTAAAACCAGAGGCAAGGTGGCACTTGCTGTCAGGTACCAGCTGGGTGGCTTTTGGGAAGCCCTGGGACCATGTGCAATGGTGATCATGCTTCTCCCTGCCCAGACAAATGGTGGTCATGGTTCTCCCTGCTCAGAAGGCAGGACTTTGGCCATCCATGAAATGCTTTCGTTCTTGAGCTGCCACTAGAATAAGGTACCCATTTGAGTAACCCACCTGTTTTTCTTCTCCAGGGGGAAGAGGAAAGTTCGAAGGAAGGAACTTCAGTTTGATGAGTCTGTGACCCAGACCTTCCTGTTCAACTTACCAAAATGCCTTACACATTCCTAAAGATAAAAATATATGCTGAATTTACTGTAGAGAAAAGATACAAGCCATTAGTGATCCAAAACCCAGTTTTGAAACTACAAAAAAAAACCCCCAACCAAACAAAAACCCCACAACAAAGCAACCCCCCCAAAAAAAACCCACAACACACACACCCCAAAAAAACCCCATGAGTAAATGCTGCAGGCAAACATTTGTAAGGAAAATCTTCATACTCTTTTGTACAACTGTTTGTTCCCTGGAGAGCTGCTCCAGACACATCAGGGCGGGCACTGGGGCTTCACCCTCCTGTTGCAGTAGAACCCACGAGTGTGTGAAAAGGGAAGACTGTGTTTGTACATCAACTGGTGCAATTTGAATATTTTTATTATTTTTTAATTTTTTGAGTGGAAGAAGTGTGAAAGTAAGACCCACCATGGAAGGAAGCCTCACTTTGATGGGTGGCTCTTGGCATGTATCCTTTTGTGTATTTCTGGGTGTTGATGCAATTAAAAAGACGTAGTGGAAAGATGCTGTCCTTGCTTTATTTTTCTGATTAGAAGTTTGCAGGCCAAGCAGGTCTTTGGAGTCACTGAAGAAGCACCCAGCTGTGGCCGGGAGTAAATCCTTTATTCACCCCCTCCCCCTCTCCTTCCTGTCTTGCAAGTGCCATCCCCTGTTTTATCTCCAGTAGAAGCAGAGAAACTTTTCCTTCTAGCCTTGTTTCCACCACAGTGGTGCTCATCGACCTCCTGCCCCAGGGATCAGCACCGTGGCAGTGGGGACACACGGTGGCAGCCAGGGCAGCAGGTCAAGGTGGTATCAGCTGCTCCCCTGCCATAGGGGTGGCAGCCAGGGCAGCATGTCAAGGTGGTATCAGCTGCTCCCCTGTCATGGGGTCATGCTGAGTGTGGGGACAGGGCACAGCAGGGTGAGCCATGTGGGGACTGTTCCTCCTCCTTGCTTAACCTTAGAGCTCCCCTGTAATTTTGTCCGTGGGTGCTGCATGGTGGTGGCTTTTGGTCGCTGTCATGCTGTCCAACCCTCTGCTCTCTTCTTTCTCTTCTTCTTCTTGAGGCTTTTTTTTTTTCTCCTTTTTTTCCCACTTTTTTTTTCTCTCTTTTTTTTTCTTCCCAAGCTGGTTTCTTAGGAAATGGCAGAGGCCATGTGACAGCTCAGTGCCTGTCTCCCCACAATAAAGCTGCTGAGCCCGGCGCTGACATCAGCAGGATTTGAGGGGGAGGTAAAAGCTCACGAAGGGCTCAGTCCCTCTGGGGTGTGCAAAGAGCCAAGGCCAGGAAGGGGATGTGAGGGACAGACCTGCCTCCGTTTTGTTTGTGAGAAAGGCAGTGCCCACTCAACCTCTATATTAGACACCAGAGACTCCACACAGGCAGGCCTGGGAGGGATGTTGTGCTGTCCCCACCCATCCCCAGGACTGTGGGCTTTAGGGTATGTAATGGAAAAGGGATGTGCAAATCACACTTCTGTGGAGGAGTGTGGGGGGTGTGTGTGTGTGTGAGACCCATCTTTGCCCAGGCAAGAAAGGGGGTCCTGCTGCATTCTGGGTAAGGAAAGGGCAGCTGAGCAGCTCTCCCACCCCCTGCCTCCCACCCTTGGCCAAAGGCACCTTTTTGTCTGGGGCTTTGCTGACTGAAGCTGAACAAGGGCTGCTGCACCCAGACCTTGTGGAGAGCTTTGCTGAGCCTGTTCATGATCACTGCAGAAATGGGCTGTGCACATTTGAAGGGTTGTGCAGAGGTGTAAGTATCCCAATCCCCTCCCTAGATTTGGTGGGTGACTTGGTATCCCCCCAATCCCCTCCCTAGATTTGGTGGGTGACTTGGTTCCCCCCCCAATCCCCTCCCTTGATTTGGTGGGTGACTTGGTTCCCCCTCCCATTCCTTCCCTAGATTTGGTGGGTGGCTTAGACACCCCCAATCCCCTCCCCAGATTTGGTGGGTGGCTTGGTCCCCCTCAATTCCAGCACTTGTGGCCTGCCCCTGCCTGCAGAGCCTTGCAGGTAGGGAAGTGGCAGAGGTGACACCAAAGTCTCTTTATGGCAGTTGTGGTCTATAGGGACAACCCTCATGAACCAAGGACCACTGGTGACCTGAATGCTGCCAGCACTGCCTCTTGCTGCAGAGCAGCATGCCTGGTCTGGCACCAGTTGGCTTTTGAGATCCCCAAAAGTGAGGAAATATTTTTTTTTACCAGAATTGCAAAAAAAAAAACAAAAAAAAAAAACAAAAACCCAACCACTTAAGCTGGAGTGAGCCTATCAGGATGGCCATCAACCCCAGGGAGCCATCAGCAGGGAGGGCTGCAGAGCAGCAGGGACACAAAGTGATGCAATCTTCAGCTTTGCAGTTACTGGCTGGTTTTTTTTTTTTCCCTTTTTGTTTTTGCAACAAGCATTTCCTTTGTTGTGAGTGCTTGTGCAAAACAGCAAAGACTCAGTAACACATGAGCAGTAACAAAGCCCCAAAGTGCCAACACAAGAAGGGCAGTCAGTGTCCCCCAGGGCTCTGTGGGACAGGTGGGCTCTGACGGGGCTCCAAAGGCCACAAAAGAACCAATTCCATATCCCCAGCACAGGGAGAGGACACGGTGCCCTTCCAGGACATGCTGCCAAGCTGGCTGGTTTAGAAAGAGAGAGGCTGGTCTTGTTAATCAAAGTTGAAAACCCCACATCTCTTTGGGGAAAGACATTTACCTTCATTTTTGGGATATCTCCAGGTGCCAGAAGAGCCCCAAGCCTTGCCCACCAGTGTGCAGGACTGAGGAGCTGATGGGATTTCACAACTGGTGGGTTATCATCTCCTTTCCTCCAGGCAAGCCATGCTGAGAGCTTGTACTTGTCAGCCTGTGACTCAGGGCAGGTACAGTCACAGCTTGGTGACACCCAGGTGCTGCAGGCAGGTACTTCACTGATAAAGATCAAGGCATCACCCTCTTTTGGGTGCTTCTGGATGGGAATGCCAGAGCTTTCTGCCAGTTCAGCCCTGACTGGAGTTGCCTTTCAGCCTGGGTAGGTGGGCTTAACAAGATACTCAAGTTCACCTTTGCTGGAGCAGCTAAATTACATTTACACCATCTGCTGCTTAAGCTCAGCCCTGAATCACTAGTCTCCATCTCCCATCTCCATCTCCTCCCCAGTGGAATAGATGAAAATGGCTTTTGGGAGACCCTTGTGGCACATGGACTTAGAAAGGTTTCTAGTACCTTTGCTCTTGCTACAGCCAAGCTGCACCACATGGGCTGTGGTCCTGATGAGCTTGTTTCCTTGTTTGGCTCTGAGCTGTGTCCATCACTTAAACTCCCTCACCTGCTGCTTCTTCATCCAGTCTTGTTAGAAAGTGATTTATCTCCCCAGCAGCCAGCCAAGCTTTAGGAAGCATTCCTCATGTGTCTCCCTTCTTGCCTTGCCTTTTCAGAAGGTTCTGGGTGATTTGGGAGAAACTGTAACTGAAAGGACTTGCAACAGTCGGTGGAGGAAACATCAGCCTCTGCTTTTCATCTCCTCCAACCACAGGACATCAAGCCTTGGGAGGTGGTGCAGTTTGGCCCACTGATTCCATGACATGGACAAGCCTGAAGCATTCTAGCTCTGAAGGTCGAGTGTTACTGTCATGCCTGAAGTGAGGAGTACTCTTCCAGAGAGACCAGTGTAATAATACCTTGCTCTGAAGAGTCCTAAAAGCAGCCAAAGCCTCTTAGATCAGCTTAAGCTTCGGACCACACCTAGCCAAGGTCCAAAGTGCCACCTCAGACCTCTCATCCCTCAGACTCCCAGATGAAGGCACTTTGGACCCAAGTCCCTGTCCTAGGACTTTCACCTTGCAGGAAACACCCTGCTGCCTTCCAGATGTCACATCCTTCTTCCTTTTCTAACCAAGGAAGGAAATCCCAAGCTACCACAGTGTCACCTGCACTGGGTATTTCTTTGCAGATGTCTGGAGTCTGAAGACAGCAGTTATTAGCTGGATCCTAGAAGGGAGTTCCCTGTTTGCCAGGCAGCACCACTCCTGCCCTGTCAAATACCCTTTTCCTTATCTCAACCTGAACTTTGGCCACAAACCAGTACTGCAGACACCTAGGCAAGGAGGAGCAGTTTATGATGACTACCCACTTGAGATAGCTCAGAGCTGATAGAAAAGCAGGCTCAAAGTGCCTGCAGAAACCAGGCTGCTTTGCTTTTCTCAAAACTGGAAAGCTTTTCTTCAGTGGATCTCTGCATCAAAACTCCTTGTGCTCCCAACCCTGTGACCCACTGTGGGCGCCAAGTTAGAGCCAGCAGTCAATGCCTGCCTTGAATGAAAGGTTTTAACCACGCAGCATGGCCAGAGAGGGCACATGCTGGGTTAGGTAATGAACCATTATTTCCCTGGCCACACAGATAAAGCAGCACAGCACACGCTGCTCTGCCGAGCCCTGGGGACAGCACAGCTTTGTCCCAGCACAGCTGGCAGCTCACAGATGAAGGAGCAGCCTTTAACTGCCCAGGCTTCATCAGTTCCCTGTGCTCACTTCACAGGGAAAGCAGCACAAAATAACCAACACCTGCTGGCTGGGTTTCTCCTGCTCGGACTGCAAACATGTGATGTTTCCACCACCACCCCCGTCCATGGAATTTGAGTCCCAAGCCTCAGAGTGCAGGTGCTGTTTGGGAGCCTGCAGCAGGGTGGCAGGAGCTCTGCTGTGGGAGGTGTGCTGGGGCAAGGAGGGCAGTGTATTTTCCAGGCAGAGGAACTTGCTTTCCCCAACCTCTTCCACCTCCCCCAGATCTTCCTTCCAGCCTGTTTTCCCCCCTCCTTCCTGCCCCACAGCTGCAGCACACACCAGCTCCCACACTGCCCAGCTGAATGGGGCACCAGCCTGCTCAGCCAGCAGCACCCGCCCTGTTAATCCAGAGGCTGCAGAGGAATCAGTCACTGACCCAGGGGAGTGAAACCCCATTTATTTAGACTATTCCAATTTGGCACGCACAGAACAGAGCACAGTAACGCACTGGAGGCTAAGGGGTTTGGGTTTTGGTTGGTTTTTTTTCTTTTTCTCTACAGACATACAGGAAAACTATGCAACTCCCATGTACACATTACACAAAGGAAAACAGCTTTAATCAACCACTGGTAAAACATGGAAGCTTTTAAGATCTCTGTAGCTGGCACAGGAATGTTGTCTACCCCCCGTACAAAAGGCATTTCAAGTCAAACTTTCTAGTAGGTGATAATTCCATGCATTTCTACAGAATTAAAGAAGCTAACAGACAGAAAGCCCAGATCAAGCCATGTTAGTCAGGCTGATTGGTTCTACCAAGTTAAATCAATAGTAATGATGGACAAATGGACCAAGTGACCAAAGACTGGGGCTGAGAATACCACTGTTTAAGAAGTGGTTCCTTCTCACTGTACCACCCCTAACTGGAGAGCTCCAATGGAAGAATCTGCATTTGTAAAAGCCTCAGAAGCATCCGATCCACTAAGTGTGTATTAGAGAAACTAAGGTAGTTCTAAATTAAACTATGTCAACAGAAAAGCAATTTTTATAGAATCACTCAGGCTGGAAGAGACCTCAAGACACTTCATAACAAGAAAATTGAACCTACAGAACAAGTGAACCTTTAAATATTATTACTGCACCGTGAGTTTACAAGAGTGGATTAGGACTATTTCTTCAGAAAAGTGTGTCTATTTTATTTCTATTAAACTCCAGAATTAGCCTTTATTAGTACTGCTCTGCAACTGCAAGCATTCAGAATTTAATCCCGTTTTGGTGCCAACAGGTTGCTTTAGCCTAACTTCAACTACAGGTTTTTAAGTTTTGTATTAAATGATTTACAGGGGAAAAGTTTTTGAGTTTGGCAATTTGGCCACTAGCCTCCAAAAGACTCAATGAATTTTGCTTGTTACAATTTAGAAAAGTAAGAACAAGAAACAGATTGTTCTTATTTCCCACCCCCCACCCCCTTTTATTCCATGATACACTGCTGCATTGGACCAAATTTTTTTTGAGACCTTTAGTGTTAATCCATCAGGGACAGTTATTGGGCTGGACAACCAATGCAAGTATTAATACACCAAGAAAAATCCTTAGATTTGATTTATTTAGGGTCATTTGTACATACAAGCTACATCTCCAAAATCTACTTTATTCTACAAGACAGCTTCCCTACAGTTAGTGAAACCCTTGCCTAGGATGGTTGCTTTACATAACTGATATATTAAAACATGGAATGCTTGTAGAGTTGTGGCACTGTATGACATCTACACGGGACTTCCTTCAAAAGCTACGACTAGGGAGCCTCCTAGTTTCTCAGCAATGCAAGCTCGGTTGAGGTCCTCTGGCCCATTTGCTTGGCATTCATGCTTTATGCCTAAAAAAAGAGGCAAAACACTCAATACTGCAGTATTTCAACATGCCAGTCATCAAAGAATTACTTGCTAGTAATATTAGAAGAGGCAATCCAGTCACTCAAGCAGGTAAGTCCTGCCTTAGCTTCAGAATTCAGGTGTTTTTCCCCTGGTATGACATACAGGAGACATCTGGGTATGTGCCAGATGTCAACACCAAACTCTCAAGGAGAAAAAGTTTTCACTAGATCAGTGCTCAGACTGCTTGTCTTTTCATTGTGGGCACCTTGGGAGAAAATCTCTCTTTTCTAGCACTGCCCTGGGTATGACAGGTGAGGGGGCCACACACAAGCACACTATGGTGGCTGACTCAGCTCCTGCTGGCTCTGGAGAAAGAATCAGAGTGAAAACCTAAGGTGTAGAGACCTTAGACCAACGAAGTCTTCCTGGAATCAACAGTGGTTTCTTTTTTTCTGGAGGGCAGGGAGCCCAATCCAATCCTGTCTTATGGGGAGAAAAATAAGAATTTCTTCTGGGTTTCTTTTTTTCATCTTCCATAGGTGCAGCACCCAAGAGTCTCCTTGGGTAGCAAGCTGCAAAGGCTGGCACTGCTGTGCAATGATCCTGTTACTCTTGCATGCTGCAAGATTTCTGCCTAGAGGAGCATGAGGAGCTGCAGGGGAGGGGAGGGCAGCACGAGGGGCTGCAGGGGAGAAGAGCCCTGGCTGGCTACCAGCCTCCATAATGTCTGACTTAGCATGAAGTTTCTGAATGCTAAAGCAAGGTGTTTACTTCTTGGTTAATGGTGCCTGACAGGCTGAACAGAAATTTGCTTCTCTACTTGGAGATGCAATGCCTTCTGAAGTAAATCACAACTGCACCTCTCAATTGAGTGAACTGTTACTATTACAGCAGTGTAAGGTTTTGGGATTGTGTATTTCAGCAGACAGAGCACTAAAGGCCCCTGCCACAGGGGCAGCTCTGCATGAAATCCAGCTCTGTGTTGCAGCTGCAGTGGTCTGGAGCCTGTGGGGGGCATCTGTGTTCTGTACAGTACAGCTACAGTGGGACAGATCACAAAACCTGCTCTTGGACTGAGCACAGTTCCAGTGCCTCTAGAATTCAGTCATACAGTGTTGTTGGCTAAACCAGAGCTCACTTTAGCTCTGTAACAGGGCATTTCACCTGTGAAGTTCTCATCTCTTGCTAGTATCTCAAAAAAACCAACAGAACACCTTCCACAAAACACAAACAAATAATCCAAACCAATTAGCCACTGGTTAAGCTTTGCTGTTTAAGGTTGCAGGGGCACTGCATGGCCAGGAGCATTAGCTGCATTACATACCTTGAAACTTCTTTTTGATTGCATCCTTGGAGCTTGCGTAGATCATCTTACTTTTGAGAGGTGCTTGTTCTGGTGCCCTAGTGGGATACATCAAAAAGGAATACAATTAGTGATGTTATTATCCAGCAGAGACAGAATCAGTAACAGACAATCATAGAATGTCAGAGGGTAGAAGGGACCTCAAAAGATCATCTAGTCCAACCCCCTGCCGGAGCAGGATCGCCAACCTAGACCAGATCATCCAGGAGCTCATCCAGTAGGTCCTGAACATCTCTAGAGAGGGAGACTCCACAACCCCCCTGGGAAGCCTGTTCAGTGTCTGTCACTCTCACTGTGAAAAAAATTCCTCCTCATGTTTACATGAGACTTCCTATGCCTCAGCTTCCACCCACTGCCCCTTGTCCTGTCATCGGGCATCACTGAGCAGAGTCTGGCTCCATCCTCCTGGCACTCACCCTTTATATACTTACCAACATTGATGAGTTTCCTACTGATCACAGACAAGTGTTTCTGGGTGACTTGGTCTAGGTGATCCTGCTCCAGCAGGGGTGTTGGACTAGATGATCTTCTAGGTCCATTCCAACCCCTAACATTCTGTGATTCTGTGAAACATCTCGTGGCTCACAATACAGGCTGTCTGGCTCCCTTTAAGCCTGCCTTCTTCCCAGCCTGAACAAACCAAATGCTCACCCACCAGTGCTTGGACTGCAGGAATAAGCGAGTTGGGAAGTTTTCTTACCACAAGAAAAACATCAGCTCTTCTTTTTTGGATTCCTTGGTCTCAAAGCTTGCATCATACAAGGCATAGCGGCAATCCTTCTCGGGAAGCATCTGCACAAAGTGCTTGAAAGGGTCGGTAACCGTCACGCCGACGTCTCCCACCAGAATCTCTTTGCCTTCTTCCACAATAATGCACTTTTTGTCTGGACTGAGGCAGAAGATGACAGCCTTCTTCCTCTTCTTGATCTCCTCGGGCGTGGAGCACTTCCTCACTTTCATGTCGTAGAAGATACGACAGACCTCGTCAGCAACCTGTACTCCAGATGCCTGCAGAGACAGGAGCAGAGGGGCTACACAACCAGGTTTCTCAACTACACTGCACTGCCTGAAACCCAAGGCTACGAGACAACCAGTGCTGGCAACAGTCACCAGTGGCCTGAGAGTCTCAGCAGAAAGGGCTGCAGGCTCTCTATTCTCAGGCCAAGTAAAGAATCTGGAGTCTTGATGCTGCCCACAGCCAGCTGCCAAACCAAAACTATTCCAAAGAAGGCACAATCCTACTTATATCAGAGCATTGTTTTGGGAGTTTTACACGCATGTCCTCTGAGATTCAGCTGCAGCAGATCCTTTGGCATTAGAAGCTTAATTTTGTTACCCATTTCAAGCTGCTAGACAACCAGGACCACCTGTTGGAAGTTTCCTGAGCCATTCCTAGCATTTGCTAAGAGAGATAAAACATGGCAAAACTCCACATCTTCACAGGGATTTGGTTTAGAGATCAAGAGATGTAGTGGGGTACTGGGACTGGAGTGGTAGAGATTTTAGCTGAACAAGGCAACCTGCAGTTCTCCCTTAAAAACACTGAATTCTGAAAGGCTAACAGTTGAAGACTACTTACCCACAGTTCCTCCACCAGCTTTCAAAGCAAGCTGCCTGCCTTTTCAACTCTCCCACCTCTGAAACCTGCCAGGAAACTAGCTACTGAGTGGTATCACCCTGTGCTAGCTGTAACTGGAGGTACAGATGCAGCATCACCAACCTAATGCTAAAGTCAGTTGCACAGAATAAAGGGGACAAAAACTAGCAAGAACAAGAGGCTGAAACTGAAATGCATTTCACATCGACTGCTTTTTTTCAGAATGAGGAAAAAAAACAGAGGTAAAAGCATCATTTGTATCTGAGTTTGGTTCTCGGAGTGCAGCAAAGTTGGGAGTTTAAAAGCAGCTGTGCAATAGCTAATACTGAAAATCTGGGAAGCCACACTTGCCAGCAGACACTGCTGGAAGGACATCATGGCCAGAGCAGTGAGGACCAAACTGCAGATTGTTCAATACTTGCTTATCTGTTCAAATGCTGCCCGCAGTGTAAACAGTGAGATTCCTTTCTAATACTGCTTCTTCCCCTGCTGGTTTTCGGTCTTCCAAATTTAAAAGACATTATCCTTAGATATGGCAGTTCATATCTGAGAAGGAAAAGTGCCCTCCTCCCTCTGGGTAAACTGCCACACGTCAGGGTTACAAGCACAGTCAGCTTGTGCTCAACAGTCAGGTAAATTATCACGGGAGATACACCAACTCACAAAGAATAAAGGTTGTGTTTTGTTTTTCCTTAAGCTCAGCCCCAAAACGTGCTTGATGGATTCATTTTGTGGGGAACACTGTGCCTTGTCAGAGTGGAAGTGCTTTGAAGAAACAGCAGAGTTTATTGCTGTAGAACCAAGGAGATCATTGGTGAAGGGGAGTGCTTAGTGCTGGCTTCCAAACAGCCTGTCCTTGAGAGATGGTTATTGCCTGGACAACTACTTAACATGTTGGGTTTTTTAAAGCTTTGACCAAATCCTGCCATGCAGAACCTCAGAGGAGCCTCTCTTCTCCTTTTGCTACAGACATCTGTAACTCCTAGTGGCTAGCATAGCTTTGACAACCCAAAGAGAGGTAGCACAGCTGGCAGAACCTATTACCATGGAGTTTGGCATCTAGATCTCCCAAGTGCTGGTCATGTAAAACCAGGGCCACCTCACACAGCAATGAATCAGAGACAGCAGCTTTCCTCCAGCACAGACAACAGGGCTATTTAGGGGTTTACTCAAATACAAGGGGACCTCCCTGGAGACTTACACAGCTTGTCTATTATGGGTAATCTATTCAGAACTCCTTGCACTTTGGGAACAGGGAGTAAGCCACTGTGCCTCAGCTGCCTGGCAGGCAGCCACCCTTCTGCATATCTCCAATAAGGAAAGTGAGCAGAGAAAGCCTATTCCAGGATAAATTTGAGCAAAAGTGCAACCATCAACTCCAAGTGACTCATTCCTGTGTCACCTCCTCCATAGAGACTGCACTTTGTCAGTGCCCCTGAGAGCTAATGAGGAATAAAGGTCTTTGTCCTCCTGTCCTGTGGTTGGTGTAGGCAAGAGCTCTCTGGTAAGACTTTAAATAATACAAGGTTGCCCTAATAAAGTAAACAGTGCTGCCACTAGAACTATTGCATCACTCACCAAAGACAGATCCAAAGTGAATTGAACACAACCTTCCCCCCCCAGAAGTTTGTCTTCTAACTAAAGGCACCTCAGTAGCTAACAACAGGTGTTAAAACTCAGCTTTTTAGTCACAAACCCCTCAAGATTCTAACTAGAAAATGCTTAGAAAGTCTGAATTTGGAATGACATTAAAGCATTTTTTCACCTAGCTCTACCTTTGTCAATTCTTGCTCTTTGCTTCCAGACTACAACTGATTCCCACGCACCAATTCCTGTTCCAAGACGTTAACTTTGAAAGAGGTCAATGCTCAGCAGAGAATGAGAAGCAGGGAGCAGCAAAGGAGCTGCAGGCTGATGCAAACAGTGCAGGCTGAGCACATGCCTGTGCTACTGAATAGCCAGAAACATGTCTCCAAATCAGGAGACAAGGCGTTTCCTTATAAAGAAACTGAGCACTGCTGGCAAGTCAGTTCAGATTCCAAAACTGTCTGGAAACTCAAAATTCACTCTTCAACAGCAGCTGATAACTGGGGCTGATCAGAAGCAGAAGAGACAATAATAGCAAGGGACCACTTTTAGCTTTCCAAAGCAAAAGGTTGTTAGTAGCTGGTGTTACTCCTTCTCACAGCTGCTGTACAACCCCTGGATTCATCACAGAAGGTGACATTAACAGCCATTATATTGCTAGGGAAAATGCAGCTTTAACTTTTTTTTTTTCCATCTCAGAAGACTCTATAGCTGTGTCACAATAAGGGATGAAATGAACCCATGAACTTCTGGTGCAATTAATTGCTTCCCAAAAAAGAGGATCTACTTTTGTAACTGTAGGACTCCAGCCCTGGGTTTGTACCAGCCACAACTGGCTTCAATAAACACACTTAAAAAGGAAAAAAACCTCCAAACCCTAGGCAGCTTTTGTTGTAAGGTGGTTGCAACCATTCTGTGCAGGGTAGCAACAGGGTAACTGTTAATAGCACTTGAACGAGGAGAAATGCCACACAAATACATGGCCTCCAACAGCATTTAACTGTGTCTCTGCTGATCTGTTCAGAAGAACAGCTGGTGAGAAACCTCCACCACACCAGTAATGACAGAATAAACGTTTATTTGTTAGTCTGGATTTTCTCTCTTTGGCCCAATATCACTCTGCTTAGAGATTCAATGCAGCACCTTCATTATTATTTTGTGCATTCTGGCTAAACACTGCCAGGCTACAACAGCTAGCCTGGTTCTGTTTCTTTGACAGTATGAAAGCAGTTCTCCAGCTCTTCACTAGGCAGTACACACTGCAGGTACTTGTGGAATACACAACCACCAACTGGTGACATCTCATTGTAAGGGACAGATCAAATCCATAACCCAGGCAAGAACAGAAAGAGTTTGTGTGAAGGGATCAGAATTGAGTTCTCTCTCAGCTCCTCCTCCAGCAGCTACTGCAAAGGCAGCACTGCCTCATCCATTATTCTGGAGCACTTCCACCAGTATCCCCATTGTATTTCCATATAGACTGCTGGAGGCACATGAGTAATGGTTGCATTAAATGCCTTGTCAGCAAGCGTTGCAGTAACACAGCAGCTCTTATTCCCTACACAAAGCCATCATTCCTGCCTTAAGTGCAGAGCACTGCTGAAGTCTTGTGAGAGCAGAATGTCATCCCTCCACAGGGCAGCCCAGAGACAGAGCCTTCTGTCTAGCAGGCTTCCAAATGCCCTCACTAACAGCTTTCAACATTTTGCTTCGATCACCAATTACAACTGAAATGTAATCCAAATTAATTTCAGGGGGAAGAATAATCCAAAGCTTTCTCAAGAAAATCCCCACGTGAAGAAAGCCATTTCAGGAGTGAGACACAGGGCAAACCCCTGATAAACTGGATTTGTAGCAAGGCTGAATTACATGCAACTTTGACACAACCAAGTCTTCCTTCTCTTTTGGTAGGAAGTGCTCTGAACTCCAGTGTTTTCCTTGAATATTTAAAATATTTTACCTAAGAAAGTTCTTTGTTCCCTCCTCAAGTGCAAGACAGCCAAGAAGACTTTAATGATTTAATTTGCTGGGCAAGATTTGGTTTTGAGTGAAAATTTTACAGTGGGGGTTTTCTTTCCTGTGATCAGAACCTAAGAACCCTCCACAGTGGTACCTGTGCATGTGGCATTCACAGATACATTTCAAGAACCAGTTCTTGACTTCTTTTGTTTGGGAACCATGAGCACACACTGTATACACCAGTATGGACTATCCACAGCTATTCAAGTGGAAAATTTTACTTCTTGAATAACCATTGTGATTTTTTTCCCAGAATCTGACACCAATAAGTTATTCAATTATGGCTGAATTGCAAAGGCAAATGAGAAAACTGCTTCCATGTTTGCTAGTCACATTACTGCCATGTATTTGGTTCTCAGTTTCTGCCACAAACACTTTGTTCCTCCTATACTTTGCACACCATCCCTCCTATCTACCTTCACCCTACCACTGCCAGAGTTGCCTGTGTATAATGTGTCATAGTACATCTCTGCAATAAACCTTTTCCAGCTCTTCTGGGAAGCAGCCTTCACAGCCTGTCCTTTATGTTGCCACATAACACCCTGGGATATCATAAGCACCAAGCCCTTGAAGGGAAAACTCAGCCAAGTTAGTTTTGGGAGCACCTAGCAGAAAGGAAGGGTCACATATTCTGGGTGTAGCTACCAGACTGGGAGAAGATTCTGCCAGATCAGGCCTCAGAAAAGGTGTCAGAGAAAAGGTGTCAG
This sequence comes from Ceyx melanurus, assembly GCA_024611195.1. Lineage (NCBI taxonomy): Eukaryota > Metazoa > Chordata > Aves > Coraciiformes > Alcedinidae > Ceyx > Ceyx melanurus. The sequence goes on along the minus strand of JANHGL010011986.1, from coordinate 2,771 downwards.
CTATGGCCAACAAGCCAACTGAAAATGTGGGTGGTTAAAAATAGACATCTCTTCTTTGTTGCTACTTAGGCACCCAAGAAAACCCATCTGATACTACCACTCCACTTTGCTGAAGGAGGCATTCGTTTGACTTCAGCCCTAAGACCAGCACTAGTATGTGAACATCAGTGACTTCCCAAGTCCCAACAGACCCCTGTCCTCTGCCACTGACAGACACCTTCATTTATGCCAAGCAGCCCATGCTTCTGAAAGTCCAGAGCTTCAACTCAGATCTCAAGCATGATAAGAAACCTAACTGCCTTTTTACTGCTGTTGAGTAAGAGGCCATTCTTTGAACACCATAAACCAGCAAGTAGTCATCCCCTATCACTTGTAGGCAGATTTGCCAGTTAGATTTTATTTTTTTTCAATTTTGCATTATTTGGTGTGTCTCCTTTTGTCTTTGTTTTTGAGAGGGAAAGATGTCAAAACCCTCTTCAGCTTTTTTTTTCCTGCCAATAAGAAAGGTTATCAAGTAGACAAAGAGTGATCAGTAAGAAAGCAATTTAAGAAAAAAAAGTCTCCCCTCAATTCCCAGAGGTCGTTTCCTCAGCTTTCAGCCAAAGAGGAAATCATCACCTTCTCTGAGATGCCATGCTATATAATGATATAATTATCAAGGTAGGCAGAACTAGCAACAGCCACAAAAGGCAATCCCAGCAGCATTTTTGAAAAACAGGAACCTTAGCAGCAAAGCAGAAATTCTGAGTAGCACCCATTCCTGTGTTGAAACACGTTTTTAAGATAATACGGGTGTAATCTGGTATACAACAGGGCTCCAGCAGGAAAGCAAAGCTTCTTAGAAACATTCAGCACAGAAATCAGCTACTATCAGCCCAAGTTCTGTAAGAATTTTCTTGTGGTCCTCCAGGGACCTACAGCAACCTAAAGCTTAAACCTCACCCTCAAAAACAAGCTTTCAAGGCCTGCTCTGGGCATGCCAGATACTCATTCCTGAGGTATCCTTCCTAGAGATGGCTGTGGATACTGAACAGTCAGGGGTGCAAAAGGCTCTGAACAGCTTTACATGCAAGTTCTGGCTGTCTGCAGGCTCTCCCAACGTGAGATTGCTTAGGTCAGCCTTTGCTCCCAGCAGGAGCCTCTTGATAGTGATATTCTGACAAGGCAAGTAGGAACATGCCTGACACCCACACTACCAACTGCCAGGAGGCTGTCATTTTCTATATGAGGCACAGGCACCTTGTAATTACACAGATTTGGGAACACTGTGGACTAATAACCAAGAAAAATTATTTGCAATGTCTTCCAAAGACCGTGGACCCATTGAATTCATGGGCAAACAAAGTGAGCCTTGTGGCAAGACACAAGAGCAGAAAATCCAATGCTCTTTTGATACCAAATGATGCCCTCCTACTGGTATTAATGCACTTTTTTGCCAGAAGGCCCACACTCTTTGCCCAAAGGCAAGTTCATTTGCAGCAACTGGAAAGCATCTTAAAAAAAAAAAAAGCCGACTCAGACCCTGTTCCCAAGAGGAGATGACTGTGAGAAATACGAGTTTTTACCAAATGGGGAATTCTCTGCTATCAAAGCAAGATGAAGCCTGACACAGAGCAAGTCATTCTAAACTAGGTTTGCATGCTGCAGAGGTGGGAGATAGCTTGTTCAGACAAGCCTATTTTAAACAAGAGCTGCAAGTCTCATCAGACTTTTAGCAGCTTCATCTGCAACTGCTCTTAGCTCTGCTCCACATCACAGACCAACCTTAGATGCTTCAAGTCAAGCATTCTAGGAAGCAGACTAGTAGCACATCCTGCCTGATGGGTCCATGCAGAAGTTTATTCACTGAACATTCCATATGTTCAAGTTAATAATGGCAAATACCATGGGAAGACCTCAGTACATAACCCCTCTAACTAAAGGCAAAGAATGTAGGCAAGTGTGTCAGAGCACCTCAGTGTCTATTGCTGGACATGTGTTTGTGCATGACTCAAAGGACAGCGTGCAAACTGTAATTAAAGCTATATGTAATTCACTCTAGTGAATTAGTGTAGGCAAAATGAAACAGAAAATGAAGCATAGGAGCTGTGTGGCTTCTAACACCCCATTTATAAAAGGGATCCCCTGGCTTTTTTTGTTTTGAAAGACAGAGAAAACAGGCAAGTCGGTGGGTAGGTTTAACACATCTCTATTATCTCTTAGATAACGTGTTTCCAGCATTATATCTTCTCTGTGCAGAGAAGCAAGACAAAAATCGCTGGAGCCCTTGGGGCAAGCACTTGAAAACTGAAGCTTCTTCGAGCAGTCGCTGCAAAAATGTATTTGTTACGACCGGCGTTCTCCTTCCGCGGGTTCTGCTTCTCCCTTTTGTCTGCTCGCAGGACTGCTGACTCCAGCCGGGGCCGATTAAGGGCGGTCTGGCCCCGGGAGGCTGCGCAGCGGGGCCGGTGGAGCGGGGCCCCGACCGACGGGAGGACGGGTGCTCGTCTCGGCCTCTCCGCCGAGGAGCCGCCGCCGTTTTCTAGGCCAGGCCCCAAACCCCTCAGCTTTGGGGAAGATGGCTCCCGCCCGAGCCCGACCTAGGGGCGGATGCGGCTGAGGCCTCGCTTCCTCCCGAGCGGGGCAGCCCCCGGGGGCGCTCCCATCGCAGCCCACCCCTCCCCGGGCTCTTTCTGCGAGGCTGCGACCCCCACTCAGCCCTTCGACGGGGGATGGGGAAGCTGCCGCCGCCGCCCCCTCCCCCCCAGCGGCCGCGCCCTGCGGCACGGGGT
>JANHGL010011983.1:2300-50158 GCA_024611195.1 Ceyx melanurus | reverse complement strand
AGCGCACTGTGTATTTTACACTTTGTCAAATGTTCTGATTATATTTTTCAGTTGGAAAGCTATTCTCCTAAGGGACAGCTGTGAAAAGAAGGTACCTGGACTCTTCTTAAATGTGCCACTGACTGAGAGGTCTCTTAACTTCCCTGTGACTTTTTAACATGGAAATAATGTCTGTGGAGACACACACACTTACAGGATTAAAATACTGTGTATGAAATGCATCAGTTAAAACACTCAGGAGAAGATGTCTAAACCTGAAGCAACTCTGAGTCTGTGGTACAAAAAGACTAAGCATTAACAAGTCCCAGTAACATTTGCCCAATAATTAAGTCAGGATTGAAATATCTGGATTAGTGTTAGCAACACATTCCCCTCACTCAGTCTGCTTGGTTCCTGAGGAGCAAAGGGTGATAAATGTGATGCCAGTCTATAAAGAAGGTTCCATGAGGGATCTGGGGAATTGCAGGTCTGTTAACCAGCTGTCAGGTCTACTGGGAAAATCAGTAACTATAAGACAGAACTGGTGTCTGCCTGGGAAGAATAATCATTTGTTCTGTGAAGAAAAATCCTGCTTTTAGTCTAGCAGTCAAATGTTCTGAGAATCTACATCCATGAAGTCTGTTTAAGGAAGACTATTGGCCATGGAAGTAGGGGACAGGCTTTGGTATGCCCAAGTTACTGAGAAAAGGATATTTCAAACTATTAAATCTTGAATAAGGCAGAACAGAAAAAGAAATTATGTATAGAAGCAAGCAACACAAATGAAGGATTTCTGTTCACTTGCACATCCACGCACACACCTTAGGTAACCTTTGATGGGCCTCTCCAGTGTCCAACTACATCCATTTAGTTCTGGTTAGGTAATTTCTGAAGATAACGACATATCACCTGTCATCTAGTTGCATGTCCAACACAGGTTTACAGTGTGGTTCCGACAGTTTTGTTTGTGTGTCTGGAAGAACATCAGACATGCATTTTTGCTGGTCATTCACAGCCACTTCTGAGAAACTGAGATGCCTTGTGGAAAAATTAGTTGTCTTTCCTAGTGGGACAAGGATAGGGAAGAGCACCAAATGAAGCAATCCTATCTTGCTGAAGTTATTTGCAACTACTGTTGTAACTAATTAAACAGTGACCTGTTAGATGCTCAGCTTTCTACAAATGTCCTTTAGCCATTTCCCAATCCACCTTACTACACCATGATGATCTGCCTCAGGGGAAAAGGGGTGGTTCTGGATGGCAGCAGCAGAAAGGAAAAGGCAGGAACAATTATTATTGCTTTCCATGGCAAAAGTTATGAAATCTGGGAATCTGGGAGGTAGTAAATGGTCTGAAGGAGGGAGAGGGTGATGTAATGAGAAAAATGAACCCAAAGTGTCAATTCAAGGTGAAATACCGAGGGCTTTGTGCTCTTATGAGGTGAGGGTAGCCCCGTGTGCCCCTTTGGACACTTGTCAGTTGCCACTGGCTGCCACAGATGTTCAAGGCCATGTACAGGGGTCCCTTTGTGCTGGATGTTAATAGCTCTTTACAGGTGAGAGTCTGTCCCTTTCCAGCGAAAGCTGGCAAGGTGGAAGGCAAAAGACTCTCTTCTCAGCACAAGTCAAGTATGCTTTCTGGTATCTCTTGGGTTTGATGTTCAGAGAAAACAGCTGCTTTTTCTGAAAAACAGTTCTCTACACAAATATTAGCAGCTGCTTTCAGTCTGCTAGGGGATTTTAAATAGCTCACCAGCCATTCCAGTGGTCTTTCCTCCCCACTTGTATTTTGTTAGTCATCAGAAGAAAATAATGACATAATTGAAAATCAAGCAATGAAGAGCAACATTGAGGTTGAATTTGATGGAACAAATGCTTGAAATAATGAAACCTTGATGCGGTACTCTTCTTGCCTCTTTAAAAGAATGATCAGAAATATTAAGCACTTTCAAGAATTAGCTTGCATGCTTCTTTGCAAACTTAGCGTTTTATGCTGAAAACCAGCAGGGTTTGTGTAACAGTCTAATAACTAGCTGCCTTTCAGGCAGATGGCCTTCAGGTTCTGAAGCTTTTAATAATCAACCCGATACCCATGCTTCATATTCTACTGATGCTTTTGCTTTACACTTAATGGCATTCGAGGATACAGATCTCTGCCACTGCTACGGGATATATCAAAGCTGCACTATAGCTTCAGGCTGCTGTCTTTTTGGATGAGGATGAATTCTAGAATGCTATTAACTCGATCTAGGAGGAGGAGAATCTGTTTTTTACTGCTTCTTTTAGAACTCACGGGCAGCTACACAGAGGATGGAGGCTTCACATGAGAAATTTAGAAAGATGCTGGATTTCCTATTTTAACGAGTACTCATTGTTAGCACCTGTCTGTAATCACTCAGCTGTCGTTAATGAGTGGCATCGCTACAAAATAAACCTTCCTAACTTGTGCTCCTGACTTCAGCATCCTCTAGAATCTGACTGTCTTCTGTAAAATTTGGTTGATAGATGGCCCAGGTTCTGGAAGCTGGTGCTCTTGCTGGGCAGCTGAAGAGGCTGTTGGGACAGCACTGGAGTACAAAGAGCAGTGTATTTTTATGACCTTGGTGAACACCCAGTTCCCTGTTCTGACAACCCCAGCATTTCAAGGGATGCAGGCTCTGTTTTTAGCATCTTGCACAAGATTATTTTTTTTCTCATCAGACACCTGCCATCTTTTAATGTGCAACCCATTTAAATTATCTTCTTTTTTTGCCTAGAATAGCATTTTGTTTCCTTTCGCTGTCTTACCTTATTCTCTTATAGCTTCTTTTTTGATGAGCTGTTGTTTGTTTTTTTAATAAGAAGTGTGTAAAGTGCCAGCAGAAAAAGAGCACAGGCTGTCGATGACACCATTGTCTCCATCCTGTAAAACTGGCAGCTCTCAGCCATGGATGACAGCTAATGGAGGATCTGTATGATGCAGAACAAGGTCTTTAAATGGTGCTCTGATACCTATTTAATGTTGTCTAGCACAGTAGTTGCACACAGAATAACTTGGGTGGGATTGAGAGGGAACTGGTGGTGATGTTTCAGTTTTGGGTTTTTTGTGGGTTTTTTTACTGCCACAGGGATGCTGCTTTAACTTGACAAAGGCAGCTTGCTCTTGGTGGCCATGTGCATTGTGAGCATGGCAGCTGCAATGACAGTCACCTTCTAAATAAGACTAGTTCTAATACTGCTTTTAGAGTCTTCATGTGTTCCATGTTTAGCACAGATGGTGTAACTAGAGCTACTTATGAGCTAAAACAAGCTTTGAGTGACCTTTTTTTATGGATGTTGCTGGGATTCCAGCATCAGTCATATCTAGAGATAGATAACCAAAGCTGTGTTTGGATATTATTAGTGTGTCATCATTTCACTGTAGTTATGTCTACTTTTCTCCTCTGCTGTCCCTGGCTGCAGTGTCTTACAGTAGTTTTTTCCAATCCTTGTCAAGTGGAAGCTGCTGAGACAAGATGAGCAAAGGGAAAGGAGGATTAAATAGGGAAAAATCATTACCATGTGACCTTTTCAACAGCTCTGTATCATTTTCTCTGAAATGGGGCTGGCCCTCAGCCTGGGGAAGGTGGCACTGCTCCGGGTACTCTGCAGGCAGCTTGGGCAGGGGATCTGGACAGAGTTCCCCTGAAGTGATCTCCTCAGCGGTCTTCGCTGCTATTTCGGGAAATAAATTCTTCCACTAGCTGCAGATTCAAAAGAGTGAAAAACAGAGTGGAAGGAGCCTGTTAATCCTATTCTGCCATGAGATTGTCATGTGCTATTGTAATTTTAATGCCATAATTCCTCCCTCTTTAGAAAACAGATGTCCCTCAGTCTGACTGGCTCTATTCCAGGACTTTGTCTTGCCCTGTTAACCATGGCATTGCTAGAATATGGGCCTTTTTCCTCTCTCTACAAGTACTTAAAATTGCAGTCTGGAGGCACTGTTTTCCTTTCCTGATCTAGTGTTACCTCTTTCCTGGGAAATCTGAGATGACATGCCTTCTGTTTGATACTGAGGAATATTATAATAGTCTTTGTGCTAGAAAATCCTGAACGCTGAAGTGGATTTAACAGGGATTATCAAGGTCTTGTGTCTAGAGGCATCTTTATTTTGAAGTACCAACTTGGTTTTGCTCTATTCTGCGTAATTAAATGTCTTGCTGCTTGAATTGGAAATATTAGGGGATTGTGTGCAAAAGCATTCTGCTCTTCCTGATTTCTTGCTAGGGCAAATGTGCTGCTACAGAGCATCCACACCAGATCCCTGTTCCATCTGTAATTTTTTCTTTAATATTTTTCTTCATCCTGTTGGCCTCTGTGAAGCAGTAATGGAACAAATGAGTCAATTCGTGAGTTCAAGATTTGTAAAACTGAGAGCACTGCAAATAAAATAAATTGACTGCCTGAAGACAGTCTCCTATTTTTATTTTAAATCAAAGTAATGCTTTAACTATCATTTGGGGTTTTTTTGAGGCGTTATGACTTTTGTGTTATACAGACTTTTTGGAGTGAGGCATTGTTTTTTATTTGAATGCATCAAGTTACAAGCAATCTGCTATAAATCATAGGTAATTAGTTTCAGTGGTTAATTACCCATGGTTAAAACTGCTTTGTTTTTAGGTTGAATTTGTCTGTTGTGGTTTCCAGCCACTATATGACAATCTGCCTGTATCTATAACATCTGAGCTCTTGTCTGGAAGAAAGGGGAGAAATGTTCTTGTCTGGTAATTCAGGGGAGACCTCACCACTCTCTACAACCACCTGAATGGAGGTTGTAGGCAGGTCGGAGCTGGACTTTTCTCCCAGGCACCCAGTGACAGAAGGAGAGGGCATGGCCTGAAGCTGTGCCAGGGGAGGTTTAGGTTGGACATAGGGAAGCAGTTCCTTATGGAAAGGGTCATTAGACACCGGGATGGGCTGCCCAGGGAGGTGGTGGAGTCACCATCCCTGCAGGCGTTTAAGGAAAGATTGTCACTCAGTGCCATGGTCTGGCTGAGTGTCGTGGTGTCAGGGCTTAGGCTGGACTGGATGATCTCAAAGGTCTATTCCAGCCTCAACAGCAATTCTGTGCAGTTCTATTTAATTGATTCTTTTAAGCTGTATTTCAGACTCCCCTAGAAATATCTTGAACAAGTATCTGCCCATCACTTGTCCATGGTTTAAAACTGATCTTAACCTCCCCAGTACAAGCTGACAGTCTTCTAGAACGTGGGACTGTTCTCCTCATTTCTGCCTGGCAACAGAAATGCATAAGCCCTGTCCTTGGCTGCCTGAATAGGCTTCCCTTAGAACCATGAGTCAGAGTCCAGATCTTGATTCTTGTTTCAGGATGGTCGATGGATTGAATTCAGGGATAGGGTGGCTCCTAAAATTGTAGGGTATAGCTTGTAATAAAAATTTCATGGGGAGCACAACTGTGATGTGCTTGAAAATTACACATGCAGATGTGGTTTCTTGGGGGCTAAATTTAGTGCTACAAGAGTTCCTACACGGTCCAGTGGTCACACAAACTCACTTGTTTTGTATGTAAGGGTGATTCTTTAATGTGCTGTCTCTAAATGGAGTACTACAGGCATACATGTTCATAAAGGAAAATGTCCAGCACAGCCAAATATTCCTGCTGTCTTGAGGGGAAATGGTGGAGAATGAACTATCTGCCATAGGTGTGGTGTGGGGCTCACTTGCTGCAGTAAGACACTGCTATGACAGAAAACCCAGCTAATACAGGTAATGATTGTGCTCCACCCCTCTCCTTTCTTCAGTCATCACTTACACTTCCCATACACACTGGTCCTGGTGGCAAAACCGTCTGTACAATGCTAGCAGTAGAATTCCTGATGCAGGCATCCTTAGTGGAGAATGTCTTCACAAGCTAGACTATGTTGGTGTAATTATTTAAGTAGCAATGAAATGATAGTTATTTTCTACTCAAAATTAGTCCTTATACAAAACGCAAACAAAAATAACATTTGTTGAGGTTTTCCCTTTTGTTTTGTATATGTTATCGCCATAGGTAACTAACTATTGTGAGTTTCTTAGATCAAAGCTCCTAGAGTTGAAATCACCACAGTCATGAATCCCCTGTTAGCTTTTATAAAGTTAGAACTTGCCCTACTAAATTATTACTCTTGCTTCTAAAACCAGACATTGTGGTTCAACGTTGGCAGCTCATGGAATTCAAATCGTTGGAGTGTGTACGGAGGCAAAGCTCGCATAAGTGGGTTTGTCCTGGAACAGCATTGGCATCCTTCAAGGAAAGTGAAGTCAGTGGCTGTGCTGAACCAGTCCTGCTGTGTGAGAATCATAGAATGGTAGGGGTTGGAAGGGACCTCTAGAGATCACCAAGCTGGCTTTCGTATATAAAGATTTGAGTCGTCAGGATCTGTTTGAATGACCTTGAGAGATTAACCCTTTAGTTTGATGGAAAAGAATGGTGAGATCGTTGGGGAAGGGTTGGACCTTTCTTTCAGGACACAGAGTAAAAGAAGCATCTTTTGTTTTCTTTAGTACTTTGTATCCTGGTGGATGTGATTATTTTTTTGATATCTCAGTTCTTTGTTGAAAGGATTTGGTGTAATCCATTTTGGTTCCATTTTAGAGTGGGGTTTTTTGGTTGGATTTTTTTGGCTATTTTTTGTATTTGTTTGGGTTTTTTTGTCAAGAGATACTGGTGTCTATCTGTAGAACTTTTTAGGACAGACAAGCTCCATGAGACTACATTTCTCACAGCTAAAAAAGAGATAGGAAAGAAAGGCTTCAATGCAACAGGACAAGGTCAATTTTTTTCTTTAAAATGACCAGTTCTTAGTAGTTTTACTCATTTTCGTAAACCGAGGCTTGCCCTGGATTTTGTCTGCCTTCACTTTGACAGTAGCTATTGTGGAAACTGATGATGGTTCTTCACAATGTTACTTTGCCTTCAGCTAGGTGAAGGGTTTAGGTTTGACCTGATCCTACCTCTTTGCCTCTGAAATTTACCAAGTGCTAATAATTCTGCAGGAATAATCTGCAGTAGACAGATTGACTCCTCTAAAGAAAATTCTCATGGGGTCACTGTTCTAAAGATGGAATTTGCTTGCAGTTTTATTCCTATTTCATGGAAATGAATAATGGAAAGTGAGTATTGATTTTTTTCCCCTCCTCCATTTGTTTTTCGTCTCTTGTTTCATCTGAGCTACGTCTTTGCAAGGAAATGTGTACTGCAGTGCTGATTTCATCCTACAGCAGGGTATCAACCCAGGAGGGGAGAGTGCCTAAAATGGGCATCCTATTTGGTCAATGTCTAAAGAACATTTGCTTTTTTGCATTTTTTTCCGTTTCCTGACTAGAAGGTCTTAGAAGCAGCAAATGCTTGGTAACTAATATGTCAAACATACACACAATTCACTAACACTAGTTTAAAATGTAAAATATTCCTGGAAGAACAGTTCCTGTTCTGTAATCATAGCATATGGTTATTTTTTGTGGTATCTTTGCATGTAGTAGGAGCTAGGTTCTGTGGCTCTTAGTTTTTATTTTCATTTTTTGCTTGTCTCAGGTCTTAGCTTCATTGTGAGAGAATCCTCTGTACAATGCAGAGGATAAATCTCTGTGAACCTGACAGGTTATGGGTTCTGCAGCTTCAAGGAAAGCGGCAGAGCTATTTTGCATTGCTTACAGAAAAATACCTGCATTTGAACATCTCCGTTTCCAGGGCTATACCTGGCTTGTACTGTCTCCTTCATTCCGTAGATCTGCTGGGGTGTGTGGAAAGCTCTGCTGTGCCTCTGGCTGGAGCAGTCCTGGGGGTGCTAGTTGGGTACTAATGGTGGAAGTACAGCCAGCCTGAACACTGTGTAGAAGGCACAGGATTTTCTTCAGGTAGACATAAGCCACTCACTGGAAGCACTTGGAGAAGACTTTCCCTGAACTTGGTGTCAGTGTTATTAGGAAGACCCTAAGGTTTGATCAGTCTTAGTAAGAAATCACTGGGATTTGATCCTAGTCCCTCCTTCCTCTCTGCTGTATTAACCCACCCTTTTGGGAGCTCAGCAGTCATGATGCATTCATGCAGGGGACACTGCTGCTCTTACTGTGCCCCAGTATTTGCCTCAATCCCTCTTTTCATGTTCCTTCTGGTCTTTTATACTGCTCATCTTTGCTCCAGTTTCACAGCCTTGATTTATAAACCTCTTTATCCTTTCCACCGAGAGTTCTAGACAGGTCATCTTCTGTCATTTTCCATAAAGCTTTTGAGTTGCTGAGCTAAATTAGGATCACCATTTTTAAAACCTTATTTTCTGGGACAAGCAAGACCAGAGTGTTGCCACAGAAAACTGTGTTCATGAATTTATTTAAAGTAGGAATTGGAAAAGAGGCTGGTAACAGGTGCTGACAGTCTCCCTGGACCTGCATTAGGGATGCTGCTAAGGCAAAGCCTGCAGCCTTTGTACAGCACACTGGTGATAGCCTCCTGCCTCCTCCCTTGTCACTATGCTGACAGTCTTCTGTGATGAGCTCTGAGAAGCCCGGGATGCAGAGTAGTGGAGAGGTGGAGTTCTGTGCACTGCACACTCTGCTTTTTGTGCAGAGGCGTGGAGAAGCAAATACCCTTCCCAGTGAGAGCAGGGAGCTCAGTGCCAGCACTGAGGCCGAGCCAGGCCGTGGTGGTTCTTCCAGCCAGCACTTTTCGGAAGCTACTGCGCTGTTCACTAGAATCTCTGTTCTTGTTAAAGCCCTCGGCCTAGCGTTGCGAAGCAAATCCGACGTGTCCGAGTGTCAGGCTCAGCTGGGAGCTGTGGCTCGGCGGAACGCGGCCCCTTCAGGCCCATCTGGTACTGTGAGGCCCGCACAGCCTCAGGCTTCAGCTGCGGCTCACGTATCTCGCATTTCATAAAGACATGCAGCCTTCGCTGCTATAAACGTGTTTTAAACATCACTGAGGTGGGACCCTGTCTGCACCCTGAAATTTGAAAAGAACAGAAAAACTTTCTAAGAAGTCACTTGTGTTACTTGTGGAGGCCTGGGGGAACAGCCAGACTGGGGCTTAACGGTTATGGTCCAGAACATTCCTGTCGGTGTGATGCTGACCCAGGTGTTCACTGGGGTAATAAGCGTTCACATTGATAGCAGCTTAATTCCATATCCTTGTCGGAAGGGAACCGAAGCTCTGAGGCCTTTTCAGAGCCCTGAGGATAGGGAACAGAACTTCTCAGCCAGAAAACAGGATCTCTGCTTCAAATCATAACGATTTGGTGACTGTCGTCTGACTAATTGGCGGACAATTTACTTTATTAGCATGAGTGGGAAAAGCTCTATCTCTTCTCTAATTCAATATTTGAAATAGATCTGTTCTTGCATCAGAGAATAATAGTGCCTTTAAAAATCAATGTCCAAGTGGTCCTTGGAACAGAACACCAATGAGCCTTACCTCAGCCTGCTAAGAACTTTTTTTTTCACTTGGGCTTGGGTTTGGTGTGGTGTTTTGTGTTCGTTGGGATTTATTGGGTGGTTTGTTATTTGGGTTGGTTTGTTTGTTTGTTTGTTTTTGTGTGTGTGTGTGTGTGTGTGTGTGTGTGTGGTGGTTTGTTGTTTGCGTTTGGTTTGTTTGTTTGTTTTAATCCTAAACCTTTGTATACTCCTGATACCTGATCTGATGTCTCATAACTGTCAGACAAAGCTCCTGATTTCCTGAAAGAGTGAAGAAACTGGAATGGTTCTGATCATAGCTCTGTAGGTCTTTCTGGATTTAGAAAGGAAGTGAAAACTAGAAGCTCAGTGCCCTCTCCTTAGGAAGTGGAAGAGACTTGAAGCTCAGTAAGTGCTTTCCTTATTAGTGTCCCTTTTCTTATGCTTTTCACAACTATTTTTAGGCTTTTTGCTAAATTATCATTTGTTGTCTTCTTTAAAAGCTATCAAGAAATTATCTGCTCACATTAAGACAGGAGGGCTGTTTCAAAGAACTGTTTGTGCAGGAGGCTTTTTAGGCCAGTTAAATAACTGGTGCATGGTAAAGGCAGAGTCTACTGTAGCTTTGAGTGACTGTCTCACTAGGCAAGCAGCACGTGTGCCCAAGAACCAGAATACCTTATAAGTGATTTTTCTTCGTAAGAACCCTTGCAATGTACAAAAAGACATAATCCTGGCTGCTGGGGTTGTATAACAGGGAGGGATTTTTTTAACAATTGCTAATATCAGTAAATGTCCCGATTAGACATAGCAAATCTTATTTTGCTGCAATAAAAAAAACAAACCAATACCTAGCCATTCTTGCCTTATGGAAAAGACAGTAGAAGAGCAACATGACGGATAGGAGAATAAAAATGCTTTAGTGAAGGTTAATGGGAAATGATTCTTTTTTCCCCTCATTCATAACCCAAGAATTAGGGAATATCAAATGAAATCACTAAGCAGAAGTTACAAGCCTGATACACAAGAGGAAGCAGTTTTTACACATGATGCATCACACAATTGCTGCAGAGTTCAAAAGTATGCATAGCTTCAGGAAGCAAGAGACACTCAGGAAATTTCTACATAAAGACACAGAAACAACATTTGTTGGTAGGGACATCAGCCAGGAGCTGAGAAGTGTAGTTGGAGGTATATGAATCTGTCATCCAGCACTTTGTCCTCCCCACAGCTTGTCTCAGGATTTAACTATCTAAAGGCACATATGAAAAAGAAGCTCCCCATCTCCTTATTGCAGTTTGCTGTATTCCTGTGGCTGGAGGTTATGCTGTACTGGTGATTCTGGTGACTAGAAGAGAACGGTGTCCTTTACCATCTGTCAGCTGTCTGATTTGACTGTTGAGTGGTTTGGTGTGGATCTATGGAACTGTTTTCTGCAGTGACTTTTGTGCTGGAGGTGACAGCAGAATCCAGAAGGCTCTGTGCTCTCCTGATGCTCACCACGGTGCTCCATGCCACTGGGCATGGTTTCCAGCCACCCCAGTGAACTGGCTGGCATCATCAAGTCGCTGGTGTTACTGTGCATGGGAACTGTCAAGCAGAAGACTGGGATGTGACAGATGTAATGGAGCAGTTCAGCAGCTCCCATAGTATGGAACTATTCTTGATTTTTTTTTTTTAATCTCTGGCCTCTTTAAATAGGTTGTTAAGATGAGGATAACTGTTATCTGTTCAAAACATACAGAAATCTAAGATACATGATTGCAGTGCATTACTGTTTCCTGAAAATCGTGGGTATTTGGTACTGATTTACATAATCTGAAAGCTACAGAGGAAAAGGTTGGTTGTTTTTTAAAGTCACCAAATTCTGTGATATCTTTAACCCTGAGCACCCCATTGTCTCTGACAGCCCTTAGAAGATCACTGTGAGGGTGACTTGCTGTAGGGCAAGCAGGACATCTCCAGCTTTCACAGTTAATTCTGGAATCCGAACGTAAACTGGGATCTTTTGTCAGGCATTAAGGGCACTGGTAGAGGTTTCAGTGCTTGCTGTGAAAAAACCTAACTTTTGGGACCTGGCATGCCATGGAGTAATCTGTCCGTTGCTGTGCTGGACTGAGAGCAGAACAGGGAGGTGCTCCTCTGCGCTTGGCTTGGAGGTGAAACGAGCCAGACACTGATGCCGATTGTGAAATGGGTTGAAAAGTTCTTAGATAATGACTTAAATGTTTATCTGAAAACAGTGCTGGAAACAGGTCTCCAGAGGTCAGACGGCTGTTCTTGTGTTGGTCGTTCAAGTTCCTTTACCCGCTCAGAGGAATCTGAGATCATCCCTGACACATCCCTCTTCCCCAGCAGGCAGGCATGGGGTGAGAGCAGCAGAGTCTGCCCGGCTGGGCTGCCGATGCTGTGCCCGGTGGTGCTTTTCTTGAACGGGAGGAGCTGCTCTGCAGCGGGAGCCAGGCATGAGGCTCCAGTTTAAGAGTGACTGGAACCACAGCCCCCCTCAGCCGGGACAGGAGTGCCGCTCTGGGGCGTTCCCGCGAGCAGCGCTGCCCGGCAGTGCACAGCATGGTTCGGACAGATGGGAACCCCTGTCTGCGGGAGTTTGGAGTTTCACGTATCCTGGAGCTCTGGCCGCGGGTGCCCGGGCTCTGCGGCACGGCCGGGCTTGTGCGGCGCCCCGGGTTTGCCGGTGGGATGCTCTGCGACCTGGCGGAGCTGCGGCCCGGAGAGGGTTAAACAGCCCTGCGCACTGTGGACCGGTGCGGGGGGGGGCCGCAGCTCCTCCCTCCGCTCGCGGTGACACCGCATCTGCTCTCCGCAGCCCGGGCTGTGCGGTGCATCTGCGGCTCCCCACGTACCGCGCCACGGCCGCTCCGCGGGCCGCTCGCCCCGGGACACGATGGTATGTGCGCGATGCTTTCCTGCCCCGCCAGCCCGGGCAGGAGGCTCCGTGGGTCGCACGGGCAGTGGAGCGGCTGCCGACGCTCACTGATGGCTATCCCGGGTGCGGTGCGGGGAGCGGGGCGGGTGCGGGACCGCGGCAGCCCGCGCTGGCTTTGTTCTTGCTCCGATGCGTTCTGAAGAAAGCCGGTTGACCGGGGGAGGACGGGCTGTTCTCTGGGAGGTGACTGCAAATGTAGGTACCTGGCAAGCGGGTTGAGTCCCGGCCAGGCTCTCTCCGCTCAGGCGCTGAGTTGCCGGCTCTGCTCCGCCTTGCGGGGGAGCGGGTGAGGTCTTGGCCGAGTATAGGGGATGCGTTTTCCTTCCCTTGGAATCTGAGCCTGTTGGAGTAGGTGGGTGGCAGACTGGTGGTTGAAGGGGAAAGGACTAAGTCACACGAAGGAAAGGCGTCTGCAGATGGAGCTTTGGAGCTTGCCTTTTTTTTTCTTTTTTTCTTTTTTTTGTGGTCTGAGGACCTCGCCCCTTCTCAGCTGCTTCTGTCCTGAGTACAGGAACGGAAACAGAATTCCCCGGCTGTTCAGCTGTTGACTGCACTTGTGTCATTAGCACAGATGCAGAGAAGGATGTATGAAGATGGGTCTAGAGAAGAATCTAGAGAAGATACTCTGCCTGTCAGGGACTGAAGCAGCCCTGCAGCATTCAGATTTATCCTAGTGTGGTCTTTCCTGAAGACAGTGTGCTCCTGGAGAAGGGAGGAGGTGGCACAAGGCATCTCACAGATGCTCCCTTTGGGCAGGGCTTGGTGAAAGCCAGTATTAATGTCTATATCTCTGTTCAGCTCCGTGCTGATGCTGGAATGAGGCTAATGCCAGTCAGGAGGGGGAGGGTTGTTAAGGTGGACTGTCATGCTGCTGATGAGATGGATGGAGAGAGATACAGGGCCCCTTTTGCAATCTCTCTCTCCGTTGGTGCTGCACGCCCACACGAGTAGTCTTGAAGTAGCTGAAGTCTGGCTTTGAGCTGCTCAACACTCCATTCTTCCGCTACAAGAAGCCAAAAAGCATCCAAATCCACCCAGTTGGCGGGGGAGGAAAAAGGGAAGGTTCTTGTAAAATGTGAGTGATACAGCTTTTCTAGGGCAGCAGAGGAGAGGAGCTGTGGCCAGGCTTGGAGACAATTTTTTTATCCTAGCAGGCAACAGGGAGGGATTTTTTTAGAAATGAGAATAGCAAAATGCCGTTTTTGTTTTTTACTAGCAGTGGTCCTTTGTCATCACTTACCCTGGTATATTTACCATGTAGCACAGAGGTATAAGGGGCCACCTTCTCCCCTTGTGATTAACTGCCCCGCATCACCAATGGCACGGTGACACCTTTGCAGCCCACAGATGCGTGGGATTCTACATTCATAGTGTGCCTTTGACATCCTTTAGTGTTCCCACCTGCAAACATCCTGTTAAAAGTATGAAAACACGTGTTGAAGTATTTCAAAACAGGGCCTTTTACCTTCAGATTCCAGAGCTCGAGGACCTGGAGCAGGGTCTGGCAGATGGCACAGCCCAGGGTGCGTGAGTGCGAGTGTCTGTCGGCCACTGCTCTTCTGGGTAAGAGGGGGAGCTGGGAGAGGCAAACCTCACAGACTGGGGAGGGAGCAGTGAAAAGCCAGTAACATGCCAGTAAGAGCTTCTTAATAGAGGAGAGGGGCTGAGAGCCATCGGGCTGAGACTCGGCGCTGGAGGGAGCTGGACATTGATCACTGGGGAGCTGGGAGGGGAGGAGCGTGGCTGCTGCACACTCGCACGCAGCAACACGCACACACACTGCGGCAAATTCTGCAGCTGGTGCCTGCTGGCTTATGACTGCAGAGACAAGCAGCTCTGGTTTAAACTGATCTCAGAGGCGATGCTGCTGCTATTCCAGTAGCTCTGGGCCCACCGATGAAGCCCTGCAGGCTGGGCGCCGTTCCAGGATGGCAGGGATTCCTCCTTCTGACGGGGCAAGGGGCCTTCTGCTGTGCAAGGTCAGTAGCTTCCCTGTCTCCTTGATGGCTCCACGCTGGTTGGCTGCATCCAGACTGCATGTCCATTCTCATGCTTTCTCCAGCTGAGTAGCTGTGGTATACAGGCTGGGGACCCTTTTCTTCTTCACCCTCCTTTCCTTTTTCTGTGGTCTGACAAGGCCAGGCTGCGAGATCTTTTGGCCTGCTCGTGTTCTGCAGACAGAGGTGTGTAGTTTTGCAGTAGTTTCTTTCCTGGCAAAACAATCCGTGTCCTGTCATGTCTTTTTGTCACTCTTCCTCATGTCTGTGGTGTTGGCATACCTGAGTCATGCCTGCAGAAAATCTGGTGCTAAATGGGTGATCGACTTGAGAGGGAAGTATGTAAGCAGTAGGCAGCAGTCTGGAGAAAGCAAGGCAACCGTGTGTACATGAACAAGAGGTGAAGTGTCTCATTCAAAGAGAGGTGTCCGGACACCTGAGTAAGGGTGGAAGAGGGGTTCCTTAGCAGGAGATTCTGTGGAAGCTTGTGCTCATTGGTCATGTTTGCACACAGGCCATCTCGGGTGATTCCTGGGATGGCTGCATCTCCTAAAAAGAAGAAGCCAAAAGCCAAATAAATGGAGCAATATATCTTTGTGATAGATGTCTGAGTACAGAGGTCCTTGTGGGTGCTGCTTATGGCCACTTGGCTGGCACAGCCCAGCATGCTGTGTGCAGCATCACAGCCTCTCCGCTGCTAACTGATGGGTAGAAGAGAGAGACCTCCAGGCCCTTGAAAGGAGGTGCTGAGGGAGGCCAAAGAGCCTGAGGTTGCCTGGGACCTGGCAGCAGCAGCAGCTAGCTCAAAGCGAGAGCTGTAGCTGCTGGCCTGTGAAGTGTTCATTAGGCAAAAGTACCTGGGGAAGGCAGGGAGAGGATCCTGATCCATCAGCCCAGTAACTGTATGGGAGGAAACAGTAAGTTATGTGTAAATGAATGTTCTGGAGATAATTTATTGAGATGGAAAAATAGAATTTAACTTTCTTTGCTGTGAAAAATCCTGAATTAGCTACAGGACCATTACTTTCTGGACTGCATAACAAGTCTTGTAGCTTTTGATAGGAAAGACTAGAGAAAGTATTCAGCTACTTTGGTTTTAACTTCTCAGTTTGTATTTTCTCACCATCCCCTTAGAGGTTCTTGGCTGAGTAGTAGGAATTCCTTTTGCAAATACACATGCATGGTATTTGTCTGGAGTAAAGTCTCTCCCTTCTGCTAAAGCATTAACAAGTTTCTAGCAGTTTTGTGAGAACTGGTGGGGCAGCAGAGTGATCTGAATCCCTGGGACAGAACACTGTCTGTCCTGTGACCCGGGCAGTCACCCCTTGGGTACCAGCCATCAGTGTGAATGTGCTGCTGCTTGTCCTGTAGGGCTCCCCAGGGGAGTGAGGATATGGCTGTGGGGAGGGGAGCCAGGATTACTGCAGTGAGACAGTGCAAGGCAGACACATAGAAAGCAGTCTTTGTTATTTTTGTGCCTTGCTGTGCCTAAGCTCTGTGGCTTGTTCTTACCTCTGCTTCGCACTAAGGAAATGGAGATAAATCTCTGTTTGACTGCTGACTGGGCGTCAGTTCTCATCCTCTCGTGCTTTCTTCTGCAGGATCTCATCAGTTAGTACTAACAACAGTTAGTTGTGTATCCAGCTCTTCAAGATATCTCTGTCCTTTTGAGACTTTGTTCACAGATGAACTTGAGTATCGGTGTCCTTGGTCAGCAGGTTGTTAGTTCTCTGGAGACTGGCCTCAAGTTGTGTCAGGGGAGGTCTGGACTGGATATTAGGAAGAAATTCTTTACTGAGAGAGTGGTGAGGCTCTGGAACAGGCTGCCCAGGGAGGGGGTGGTGTCACCATCCCTGGAGGGGCTTAAAAACTGAGCAGATGTAGCACTTGAGGCGGTGGTCTACTGGTTGGAGAGATGTTAGGATGAAGGTTGGACTTGATCATCCTAGAGGTCCTTTCCAACCATTATGATTCTATGATTCTAAGCCTTTCTGTACTGATCTCTCAAATGTATAGAACAGTATGGCATTGGATTTTATTTTTTTAATGGGGAATGCAGTTTTGATTCATTTCTACCTTTCTGAAAAGCATTGTCATCCCAGCTTCTTTATTTTGAAAGAAATAGGTGAGCTTTTCTTTGCTTTTGAAAGCAAAGATTTGGATATTTCCTCTGGGAGGTTGAGAATCTGAAATGGAAGGAGGGTAGGATTTAATATGCATGTCTTTATGCCCTACTGAATAACTCATGAGTGTCTTTTCACATACTGTTGTCTTTTGTGAGCCTTCTTGTGAAGCACCAAAGTCTCTGGCTATTTACTGCAACCTACCCCAGGGTCGTGGGGGTTGCAGTTTGACCAGGTCTTCGAGGTTCTTTCTGTTTCTGGTGTTCTGCAAAACAAGAAATCTTTTGTAAATTTGTACTAACTTTTGAGATCCTGGAGAAGAAAGTGCAACAAGAGAGGGCATCTATAGCTACCAGTCAGGCATGTAGAAATCCTCTCCTTGTCCTTGGTGCAAAGCAGAGGTAAAAACAAATCTCAGAACTGAAAGCAAGACACTTTCAGACCCCTCTTGTGCAAAAGGCTGAGCCTTGTCTGACAGTATAACAAATTTTCATAGAATACCTGACCAGAGACCCTTGTTTTAAGGTTGTAAAGAGGTTGTTCCTGCCTCTGGGATAGAGGCCATGGGAAGAAGGTAGAAACAGCAGCTGGCAGGGCGTAGGCAGCACAGCCTACAGCCTCAGCTCTCACCTGGAGACTTGTCCAGAAGCTGCACGGTGCCACTGCACCAGTGGGCTGGCATTGGCCAGCTCTGCTCTTCGTGTGTTTTGGTAGTCTTGAGAAAAGTCCTTTTGGTTGTTTTGAGTGAAAAGATGAGTGCTGTAAAAGCTTAGTGCTGTAACTACAGATAGCTTGTGCTGACAAAGCATGGCAGCATCACTGGCAAAGTCTGGATCATTTGTTTCCTCCACTGATCTCTTAAGAGCTTAATTGCCTTTGCACTTGCTGCAGCTAACCTTTATTTCACCAGGATCCAACCTGCTTACCTCTGCTGCTCTCTGTTAAGGTGCGGTGGCAAATTCCTAAATAATTTAGGAGAAAACTGGAAGGAAAAGGCCCTTAGTGTTTCCCTTTTGAAAGTTGCCTGAGGAATGTCAGTCTGTCATCAGGCACTCTAGGTGCTAATAGCTATCTTAGAGGAGAAGGGGGCAAGAAGCCAGTGATTTGCCTTCTGGTTGACTAGACTTATATTCTGAAAAGCTTCCTAAAATGGTTTAAGTACTTGGACAGAAATGCAGACACAACCCAAGCCATGGGTGAAGTCAATGGCTTCAAACAGATTCTGCTCCTCTCCATGGTATAAAAGCACTGGATAGAGTGGATCTCTGTAGCTGTGATCTGCGTGACATCTTTTTGAAGAAAGGCTTGCAGGCTGGTATGTGTGAGTGCAGGTTGTGTTCTCTGGTTCCTGGTTGCTAGATTTGCATGGGATTTTAACTGTTAAGGGGCTGATTTCTTGCAGCTGGTGCATATTGAGAGGCAAAGACAATTGTCAAGGAAGAGGGGTATGAGCATAGCAGGGTTCCGTTCTCATGTCTCCAAGGGACCTGAATACATGAGAGGCCCTAAGAGGAAAGTGCTCATGGTGGTGAAGGCCTCTTGTATTCCTTTTTATTCTCCTACATCAGTACTTTCACTCCCTGGTTCCACCGTGTAATCTGCAGAGTGAAAGAGACCTGGCTGGACTGGGTAGGATGAAGAAGCAGGAACTCCTTTTATGAGTCTTCAGTGAACTCAGTGCAAGGCAGACTGGTGAGAGGCAGTGGCCAAGGTGACTTCTCACCAATACTGGGAGAAGATGATGTCTCTACTACATAAGAAACCTCCTTGGCTTCTCCCAAATGTCTCTTTTCAAAGCTAAGTATTCAAAGCCTGCATTTGCCAGCAGAAGGAACAGGAGGCCTCGCAGCTCTTCACTTTGAAATGATTTTCTATATCCTGCTCGTTGTCGCTGTACTCCATGCTGTGAACCAAATCCCAGGAATCCAGACCATGAGGAGAATCTACAAAGTGGCAGCGAGATCCAAGAGTGCAGTCAGAATACAGCAAAGAGAGTTGCTGGCAGAGGACATCTGCTTTTTCTCTAGGGCTGGCAGAATACACTCCTGTGCTTTACCACCCCAGCCACTCTGAGTCCACAGCTGGTTTTGTATCTCTTATCTTAAACTGATACTGCATCAGCAGGTCATCTTCAACACAAGCAGGTGAGAGGGAAGAAAAGCTACTTAGAGCCTGCTAAGAGTATGCAACAGGGAAGTGGTGTGAGGAGTCTAAACAGATGCCAGAGATCAGAGGCATGAGCCCCTTGCCGGTAGTGGGGCATTCTCAATAATCAAACAGGAGGAAATCTTAGAATTATTTCCTTCTTTGTGACAGCCATACACTCCTTGATGCAACTAACTTCTTTCTGCCTCAGCTTACTTACACATTTCTTGTTGATCAGATGACAAAAAATCCCACACAAGAACAACAACAAAAGCCAAACCAGATCAGAGAGAGAATTAGGAAAGATCATGAGCTGTACCTCAAAGTCAATCAGCATCAGCATTACCCACATGCTTCAAAACTAGGAGAAATGCAATTTTCTTGAATCTGTGCTGTGTTCTGGGTTGTAAGAACATGGCTGCTGTGATGCATATTCTTACTAAAACAGAGCAATCAAAAGCTGTCCAGCTCTGTGACTTAAGAGGAGTTTTCAGCCCTGGAATCTGGAACAGGTCACCTGCCTCAATGGCAGCAGAACAGTTCTGTGGGAGGCTCTGTTCAGGTGCTGAAGTCCCAGTGACAGGGAAAAGGTGGAACAGTATTTTTCAAAGGGACACTCTACAGGTTTTCCAGCGGGCAGTGGAGGGAGGGCACCTGATAAGAGGGGATCACAAGGTGTTCAGATTTCCTTTTGTGGGTTTGGCTTGAGACATATGAGCTGTTACAGGTCCAGCTCCTCACAGCTGGGGTAATGTCCCTGTGCAGAGCTGTGTGCTTGGTTCACATGAATGCCATGCACTGTTTCACAGATAAAGGATGTAAGGCTACCTGCAAAGCTGCTGAAGGGACCAGAATCTCATGACTGATTCTGAACCTGGCAGACTAGACAGAACTGCTCATCTTACCCATTAATGTAGCCCAGTGGTGGTGTAACTTCCAGTTGAGGAGCATATAACAAACAGCCAGGAGCAGTAACTTCTGGAAATAGATAGAGCAGTTTCCAAACTGAACATCTGTGTCTTCAATTAGTAGTTCTAAAATGGCTGAGCTATCAGATTGCTCTTTAGCATAAAAGCGAGACGGTATGTGCAATTAGGAAGCAATGAGATGGTTGCTATGGTTGGCACAGTATAGAAATAGAAATTGCCTGGGAGAAGAGCTGTAGCTGGCATGAAAATATCACAGGGAGGAGGGAAGATAGGAAGACACAGGAAAATGGCTAGGAGAGGAGTATCTTCCAAGATGTGACAAGTGCCCATAGCCTCCTGTACCTTCATATTTCACCCCTGCTTCTGCCCTGCTTGTGGCTCACCTTTGCAGTAATTCCCCAGGAGGTGGTCAGTCATTTTGCAGAGCCTGTTCTCAAAGCATGATCAGTTCTTCTGGCATGCAGCAACAGTACGGTAAGGTAGCATTAATATCTCCAGCTAGATCCACAAAAGGAAACCTGAGCTTGCCTTCAGTCACCTCAACCCTCTCCATCCTGACTGACTCAGCAATGGTTCTGGGACCCAGACCATTCCGTGCCTCTCCTGCTTCGCGTAGATGTCCACACCACACACTGCTGGTTTTGACAGTAATTAAATTGATCTCTTGTGCTTTCCCATATTGTTTAAAATCTGTTGCTATCTGGTCCTCCCAGAGAAAATGTTCTTTTGGCCCTAGTGACTGGTTACTGCTGTGGTTTCCCTTTCTCTGTCCTCTCTAGTGTGATTCTCAGTGATTTCACTCTTTCACTCTGCTCCTGTTGAGAAACTTTTCTCCTTGTAGTTTTGCTGATGCTGTTTTCTTTCTATACCTTTTTATGCAAAGCTCTCTACTTTCAAAGTTTGCATCTTTTAAGGCTTTTTCTCTGCCTCTGAGCTGTTCTACAGTTAGTGGCTATTCTGTCCCAAATCAGCCACTCTCTTCTTTCCTGATCTTAGCACTTCCTGGTTCCTTTTACACTGAATTAGGTGGTACTGGATTTTCCTGGAAGCATATCTGTGATCAGTTGTCCTTCTTGTCTACCTGAAGACAACAGAGTAGATGCTGTGGTTGGAAATGCTCTATGTGAAGCTCTTGAAGGACTACAGAACATGTCACTGACTGCTCTTGCAGGAGCACCATCCTCCACTCAGTCCTCCACGTGCTCAGCCTTGCGTCAGGGTTGGCTGCAGCCCCTGCCACAGCTCAGTGTACAGAGACACACTTCAGGAAACCCCTGAGCTACAAGGGGCTTTTAGTGCATGTGGTGGTGTATTCCTGAGTGGATGCTCTTCCACCCTCCACCTAGCTTCAGTTTAAGTGGAATATGGGTAAACAGGCCCATGTGTACCCCAAATTCCCATCTGTCTCTGTCCCTCGTTAACAGGCTGGAGCCAGTGTGGTTGTGCTTTCAGGGCTACAGTCCCTAGGGATGCTTTGTTTTGTAGAGAAGTTTGAGTTCTCTGTCTCTGCATGCTGCTTTGTGTTTTTTCCTCCTTTGTAATTGTTTATTCATCTCCTCCAGATAAGGCACATCTCCTATTGCACATCCACAGGGCTGTATTTCAGCAGTGCTGTGATTGTAACTGTGTGACTCAGTATCCCATATGATACACATCACACACTGTTTTGAAACTTCTGTGACAAAAAAAAAAACCCATACAATAGCACTTTCACCTTCTTTTTGAGGTGCAAAATATCCTTCATCGTGTGCCCCATGTGCTTTTCACCTGTGCTGTTTGGTGATCACTTGCACGCTCCCTTCCACTGCTCCCAGGACAGCACATCGCTCTGCCCTTGCCTTCCCTCGTGGACACTTAGCACTCTGCTACAACTTTTTGCCTATCAATTTTCAGCTGAAGTTCATTTTCCCACTGAAAATTTCCCTTTCCTAGAACACAGTGATTTTTCTCTTTCTTTAGCTAGGACAAAAACACTAAAGGAAATATTTATAAATAATAGACCTTTAGATTTAGCCATTGGTGAAGAAGTATCTCTATCTACTTCTGCAGACTGTTTGAAGACTTAAAAATAGAAAGTATATGAAATAAATATTTGCTGTAGATTTTTTCAGACCATGAGGGGAAAAACACTTGCTGGTGGACCACAGAGCACTGCCTGAAGCCAATTCCTCATCATTCTTGGCTGTTGAATCACACTATAAAGCTAAAAGTACAGCACTTTTCTAATAATGTTTCTATTATAGTAAGTAGTTTCTATAACTGTCACATGTTGTGAGTACAAGTCGGGGAGGAGACTGTGGGACAGCCCTTTCAGCTGTCATCACCCAGCTGGCTGACCCTTCGCTTGTCTTTGGAGAAGAAGGAAAGAGCTTGGAAGTACCCAGAGTGTCTGGGATCACTGCATTGAGGCACCTGCATCCAACAGTCAGGCAGCGGTCTGTGCAGCTTACACCAGGATCTGGCTGCAGCCATCACGCAGTGCTTTTCCATTGAGAGTCTCATCTCATCTGACACAAGGCTACAATGAGAAGGTAAGGAGAAGTACAATGGGAAATGTCCTGGTGTTCTCAGACATTCACACACTAGAGGTTGTGTTTGACTTCCTGAGCTGGAACCAGGTTTAGGGCTGCACCAAAGCAAAGACGCCTCTGTAACCACAGGGTGCTGCCAGTCCAAGGATGTTCTTTGTGTCCCCTGTTGAGATGGCTGTGGCTTGCATAATTAATTAATTATTCCTTGGAGTTGTTGGGGGAGGGAGCAGAGACACTTGCTACACAGCCTGGGACGCAGATGTGTGAGATCCCATTCACAGCTCTGCCACGGGGTGCTTCAGCTGTACACAAAAGCGACAAGCTTGCTCTGGGCGTGTTGACAGCAGGGAGGGAGCTGGAGGTCAGCCATTCCCGAGAGAACGTGCCAATCAGCAGGCTCCTGTGCCATCTGCTCGTGGGTTCCCTGCCATCCGAGAAGATGGCAGCTGGATATGGGCCTCCAGCTTTCCACCCAGCCTGCAAGGAAGGAGCTGCAGGTGAGAATCTCTTCTTCTAGGAGATTCACCAAAGCAATGGCATCACTGGGGCCCAGTTGCTGTTTCTTGGTGGCTGCCTCTGCAGCTGCTCAGCTGTTCAGTGCCTGGGGATTCCCCACTGGGGTGGTCGCCCTGCAGGAGCCTTGCCTAAGGATGGCCAAGCCTCCTGGTCCCAGCCAGTGAGAGCAGCTCTGAAATATGCTCTTCTTCCTTAATATTCCTGCAGGCAGAGCAGGATTGGGATGTAAACAGCATGTTGATCATAGGTATAGACAATAACTATTTGGAAGGTGTTTTGAACAGTCACGGTGAATACTATGAGCTCAGAGAGCAAAGTAGCCACAGCAAGAAAGAGCAAAGATTTAAACTGAGGAAGGGCAGTGACCTTATTATATTTTCTCTGTCAAAACATATGCTGAGCCCAATGCAGTCATTGTTGTCTGAAAAACAAACCTGTGCGCCTGGGATTCTGTGTAGATAAATAAAATATCCTGAAAAGAATTTGCACAAAGTTTGTAGGGAAAAGAGAGAGAAGTCAAAATAACTGATGGATAGCTGTAAATTTAAGAAAATCTTTAATTGTTTTTGTCAATAACTTGTGATAAAGTTACAGATGTTCTTTACTGTTGTGGCCAACTTAAGCACTACGTCAGCTCTGGAATCTCATTTACAGCCTGTGGAAACTCTGAGCCTGTGGGTCATCCTCTCTCTCTGACCTCTGAGGAAAGGGCCAGACTGCTGTCTCTGTGTCTGGGTGGTCTAGTTTGGTGGTGGTCTGCAGCTCCTTGTGTGATGGTGGCTGTCCCATCCATGAGCTCTAGAAGGGGGGACAGCCTGCTTGCCTCTGCCAGGGCAGAGCCTGGTGCTGGTGTGTCCTAGACTCCGGTTTCTCCTCTAAAGGTCAAGCTGGAGTGGGACCCAGACACCTGCTTTCCGTGCTGCAAATGTTGCCCTGGCAGCTGCTGCTGCTTGCCAGGGCCAGACCTGTACAGGTGCTCTGCTGGGGAAGCTGTCTCCTTCTGCTGAGAGAGGGAAAGGACAGGTTTATTTAAAGCACAACTTGTCCAGAACTTGGCCGTTCTAGAAGTCCCACAAATACCCACACCCTGTTCAGAATCAATTCAGCCTAACCCTCTGTGGAGGGGTTTCTTCCTAAATTTCTTGAGGACTCTGCTCTTGAACAGTTTGAGCATGCAGCCAGCAGGAAGGCTGAGTGCAAACTTTCCTCTGTGGCACATTCCAGTTGCTGCTGCAGGTCGTGTGGTTGCCCACAGCTATGAAATCACATAAGCATATCTCAAGGGCGGATACATCCCTCTGCCCTGTCGTGAGAGGTCCAGGCTGCTACTCCCCAGTACAGTGAGGATGCTCAGGTACAGAGAAGCCAAGAGATACTTCTGAGATGCATGAGTCTGTAGGTAAGGAGGAGCTGAATGGTGAATTCACAGTTGCTGACTTGCTTGCTGGCTGCCAAAGCGATCTTTGTGTTTATTTTTTAATTCATGAGCCCATCTGACTAGCTGGCAGAGCTTCTGAATCTCCCCCAGCCAGAGCTGGTCCTGCCAGCTGTTCACCGTTCAGTTTGTGTGCTGGAGGAAGAAGCTTCAGTAGCTCTGAGCCCTTCAGGTGCTGGGTGTAAGGAT
Organism: Ceyx melanurus; assembly: GCA_024611195.1. Classification (NCBI taxonomy): domain Eukaryota; kingdom Metazoa; phylum Chordata; class Aves; order Coraciiformes; family Alcedinidae; genus Ceyx; species Ceyx melanurus. Next base: position 25,960 of record JANHGL010011983.1, on the reverse strand, counting down.
GTTGCTTCCAGCAAGAGCAAGTTCACTCCTCTCTCTCTCCTAAACAGCCCAGGGCTTCCTTGGTGGTGCAGAGGGGTGGGCCTGTATTGCAGGAGGAGGTTGGAAGGTGTGTCTGCATAGATGGGATAAGAAGCAGGGCCCTGATCAGAATCCTGTGCTGGACCTTTCCTCCCTTTCCTCTGGTCTTTCTAATCTCTGTCCTAAGGAGCTGTAGCTTGCTGCACTCGGTACAGTGTTTGTGAATGAATGGGTTGTTTCATTTTTCTCTGAATGGACACCATTTGGGGCTGGATCCTTTTTCTCCCATTGGCACTGAAGAAGCTGCAGTTGAAGACTTCACAGCCTCAGAATGAAAGAGTCAATTACTGTCTCAGGGTTATGATGTCATTTCAGAATGAAGGAAATGGCAGTCTTTCAGCTCAGACTGGCTCCTGTTACTTATGCAAATACATGCACTCTGAGAACCCTTGTGCACAGTTTGCCTTTTTTCAGAGCTGGATTTTTTTGTCAACAGATCATCAGGAAGACCATGTAATGGAAGACCATGTAATACAAGGCTCAGTGAAAGGTACTGAACCATAGTGGTATCTAGGCTCCTCTTCTGAGAGGAGTCTTTTCAGAAGTAGCACCCCAAAGACATGTTCATACCGTCATGTGAGAGATCTGATAGAGTCAGTTTTCATCACTGTGGCCTGTGTGCTTTGATAACACCTCCAGCCTGAGAAACTTTGGTGCTTTTTATGTGTGCTCTTGGTGTTTGTTTTACAAGTAGAGCCTGGCCTGGTAAACCCAGATAATTGTAGGGACAAAGGAGGTAATGAGGAATAAAGAATACTCTGTGCATGGGTAGAGGACGGATTTCTGTGTGGGCCGATGAACAGTCTCTATCCTGTCTATGGTAAGTTCCCAAGAGCCCTTCTGTTCATTACAGTTTGTTGTACTAGTCAGAGCATTGTGACTGACTTCAGCACAGCCTCTCCTTCCAAAGGTGGCTCTCTAGTGCTCTGGCCTGATTGTATTTCATGAAGATGAGGACCTGGGTCCCACTTTCCCCGGCAGTCGGTCTCTGATTTCAGCACAGGGACTTGTAACTGTGATTCTTCCAGTTCTGATCAACAGAATAATAAGGCCTTTGGGGTTAGATGGTGTGAAGGATTAACGAAAATGAGAAGCAGCAGATCTTGCAGCTGTCCTTTCCAGCCTTATGGACCAGCCCTGAGTTTATTATTCACCTTACAGGGGTTTTAGAGGTGCTTTCAATCTGAGTTGCAAAACGCACTGCATACAGCATCTGTATTGGCAGCATGACCTCCTTTTCTGCCTCCACGACCATCTGTCTGCTTCCAGGATCATTTCTTTCTCAGGCATCCTTTTTGTCAGACATCTACCCTCGAGCACTGTCCCCTGCTCTAGCCTAGCTGACCTTCCCGCGTGGTCCTCTGTGGCCCTTCGTTCTCTCGCCCTCGATCTCTGCGTGCAAGCAGCCCTGCGTGGTTAGTCCACACTGAATACAAAAGCTCTTTGGCTTTGTTCACCACTTGCTGTTCTCCACCATAACCAAATTAGTTCTACATTCAATGGCCCCCTAATCATAGAATATCACAAGTTGGAAGGGACCCATAAGTTCTCTTGAGTCCCAAGTCCCTTCTCAGCTAAAACTAAACCACGTGATCAAGAGTATCGTCGGTGAACTGTGGCAGGCTGGTGCCATGACTGCTTCCCTGAAGAGCCTGTTAGCACCAGCCACGTTCTCAGTGAAGAACCTTTCCCTAGTGTCCAAGCTGAACTTCCTCTGACAACGTTTTGCTCCATCCTCTCCTGTCCTTTCCCTGGTCACCGGAGGGGAGATCAGCACCTCCCCTGGGGGAGCTGTAGCATGCGACGAGGGCACCTCTCAGCCTTTCTAGTATCTAAGCTGTACACACTCCTAACAGCAGCCTTTTCTTTTCTTTCCTCCCCACTGATGGTGTGAGTGCAGCCTGCACATGCTGCGGTGTCCCCTCAGCACTAGCTGTGCAGGTTTCTCCTGCACTGCCCAGAGAAGCTGCTGCTCATCACCTTGGGGACACTGACGTGCCATGCCTCCACGGTCAGGTCCTTCTGACTGCTGCCCAAGGGTTCGTGCCCTGTAGAAAGAAACCTTTATGTGTGCCCTCTGTGTTCTGTCAGATTGAGGGTGATGTTCTTTCTGCACAATGGTAAGAAATGTGATCTGTGTGGAGAAGGACAATGCCCTGTCTGTTTTCTGGGAAGTTCAGTGAGGTCATGAATGAGGTGCATTTGTGTTTTAGATCTCTGCATATGTGTGGGTAAAAGGGAACTGACACCATAAGTCAAAAACTACCAGAGACAGGAAACAAATTAGAAAGCAAATATATGGTCAAGTTTGTGCAGCCTCCAGGGGTAAAGTACAAGGGCTTCATGATCTCCTACTAAATATAAAACTGATGATACAGTGGTGATGAGGAAGGGGGTTGGAATGAACATGGAGGTGGCTGAATTGGCTGATGACGCAGTAACATATCTAGAAAAGTCTGTGAGGAACTTCTGCAAGTAACTAGAGCAGTCACCATGATGTCCCATTAAATTACTTGTCAAAACCTACAAAATTAAGCACACTTGAAAAATTAAGTAATACCATGCTTCTTCTAAGAGCTCAATTAGTAGTGTAATAGCAGGGTGAAATCTGGATGTTACTGTGTGTCCCTAAACTGAAGATTATTTGGTGAAAAACTGGTGTCAGGTAATGTTATGATGCATAAAAAAGTAGGATGGAGAACAATACAAAAATACAATAATGCCTGTCTGTGAATCTTCTGTGTTCCTTTTCATCTTGTATACTTCTGTTTTTACTCATCCTAATGGTCATAACAGAACTAGAGAAGTTTCAGAAATAAGTGATGGTGGTTATGAGGGGCTAGGGAACTCTCCTAGGGAACAGATGGCAGAGGCTGGGGGCTTTCTGCCTCAGCAGGGACGTGATGGGTATTTCTGGTAGTGCAGGCATTGTGATAACTACAGTGATCAGAACTTGTCTGATGATATGAAGATCTGTACAAAATGAGAAATTAAACACTAATGAAGTTCACTCCCTCAGTTACTGGGGGGCAGGAGATGTCATTTAATATAGAAACTTGAGAGCATAGATTCTGAGGGCTGAGCAGGGTAAGGGACCTGTGTTCAGGATGTACCTACTCAGAGTAGTTCAGGTAGCTCCAGGCAAGTTGAAGACAGCTGTGGTCAGGAGCCTGGGAGAGATGTTCCTCGTACTGGTGAATGTAATTGAGCCATTTTCCTGTTAGCAGGGGTATTGCCAGACATGCATGGCACTGTGGTAAGGCTCTAGTAAGCATAAATACCTGGCAGTGACCTGCACAGTGTGCTTTCAATCACTCTGCACTGTCGACTGCACCACTACTGATTTCTGCTGCTCATAACTTTTGTTAGTGAGAAGAAAGGTGCCCCAGTCTGTGTTTAAATCCTTTGTGTGTGCAGCTGCTTCTGCAGGGCTGTGTGGGGAAGCAACCAGCAAAGGGCTCCTCAGACTGATGAGCACAGCCCGGCACTGGCTCCATCACATACAAAGGTGCTGCTGTCACTGAGCTGGGGTGTGAGCCAGGCCTGGGGCACTGGTGAGTTCCCAGGCTGGGTCAGGTCACCGTGTCACCATCTGACTCCCAGTTTGCAGTTCAGGCTGTGTGCTGTGCTGCTTCATCTCTGAATGACGTTGAGGAAGTTTTGGGGATCGGTGTGTGTGTGTGCAGCAGTTCAGTGTTTCTGGTCAGGGTCTGTCTGCACGGCTGAGCCCCTGTACCCCGAGAGCCAGCAGCTGCAGCTGAAGGGACTCTGCCCAGCAGTGGCTCGGGGGGAGGGCTGCACTGCTTCATAGAGCCACAGAATCACCAAATTAGGGGTTGAAAGGGACCTCTTGGGATCGTCTAGTCCAGTTCCACTTGTTCAAGAAAGGACAGGTACAGCTGGATTCCCAGGACTCTGTCAGTTGGGTTTTGAGTATCTCTGAGGATGGAGACTCCACAATCTCTCTGTACAAAGTATTCCAGTGTTTGACCACCTTTACAGTACAAAAAGTGGTTTCTTCTATTCAGATGGAATTGCATGTGTCTTAATGTCTCTTCTCCTGTCACTGGGCACTAGTGAGAAGACAGTCTGACTTCTTCATTCCCTCCCACCAGGTATTTATACATATTGATAAGATCCCCACCCCAGGCCTTCTCTTTTCCAGCCTAAACAAGTCTGTGTGCTCAAGCCTCACCTCATATGAAAGTGCTTCAGTCCCCTCATCATCTCCACAGCCCTTCACAAGACCCAGTACTCCACTATTCCCACCTTCCATCTGCCAGCAGCTGCTGGCCCCGCAGCTTGAATCCTCCTCTTACTTTCGAGTGTGAAGGGGACAGGCGCTCAGGTGAGGGATGTGAGCAGCATGACAACCAGCTGCGCTTTGTTTACCAGCCCAGCAGCGACAGCTCGGTGGCTGGGACGGGACCCACGGGCATGACAGAGAGCAGCAGCATTGTCATGCCTGTTAGTCCTGCAGACAGCCCCTTCCCCGAGCCACGAGCACTGCCAGGCCTGCGCCCTCCGTCTGGCACCTTGGCACCTGGTGCCCGGAACGGTGCTCACGTGCTGGGCACCAGTGACTACAGTGTGCCCAAGAGCCCTTCTTTCACACTGCCTGCTGCCCCTGCCCCCCTCACCGTGGGCTCTCTCACAGCGTCCTTTCCTCATGCAGGGGCTTGGCTCCCAGACTTTCCCATCCGTGCCCCACCGGTGGCAGAAATGCCACTGAATGCACTGCAGACATGTCCTTTGCACAGTGGTGGCTGGTTTAGTCTGGAGGGACCGTTCTTAGGCAAACTGAAAGAACACAAATTCAGAAAGCAGCTAGAGATGCAGAGTATAAATAGTTCTGCTGAGAGCTTGGAGCCACTCCCATCTGGGGCTGAAAGTTGCCTTATGGGTATATCTGTCTGGTTTATACTTAATTGCTGTCAGACAGTAGAACATCCCAGAGTCTGATTAAAGCTCTACTGAGCATTGGTCTTTCTCTGACGCCTTTCTTTCTGTGTCCTGGTGGTGTCTGACTGTTCAATGCCATTTTGATCGCATTGTTTTAGAAGGATTGAGATCTGCCTAGAAAGAGAGCTAATGAGAGGTGGTGGAAAGAATGACATTGTCAGGGAGCAACAGTTGTTTGGAAGGTTAAAAACAGAAGTCTGTTTTCAGTGAAGGTCTACGGCTCTATATCAGGGGTTAAAACCTATTTAAATATAAAGAAAGATTTAAACCCCATAAATTATAAATGCCAACAGTTAGGTTCTAAGTGCCTGGCTTGTAGAGTGGATACAATGTCCAGAGCTGGGTATTTACAAAGACCAGAATCCAAAACGCTGTGTGCTGTCAGGGGGTGCTGCAGGAAGGTCATGTGCACGGTCCTGCTTCCCAGAGGCGTTTGATGTGGGCACACAGCGACAGCTCTCACCCTGCCTTTCAGGGTGGAGGCACTCACCACTGTTCTGAGGCATTATGTTAACGTTTTGCCAAATATACAGGTAATGCTATGCCAAAGTAAGCACACAAACTGCTTTTTCTGCACTGCCAGCATCTTGCTTGCTCTTCAATTTTTGCCTAGATATACATACAGAGGTGGTGCAGAGTCCTGTCTGGGTGCCTGTTTGTGTTTCCTCACAGGAGAAATACAGGAAAAAAAGCATTCTTATCAGTCAGCTAGTTCCCTTAGAAGCAGTTTACCTCAAAGAGTGCACATTGCATATTTGGACTAGAGAACACTTCTTAAGAGAAAATACTAACAATGATAAGAGATTGGTTATTAGTGCTGCATCACTCTGATGAAGGGTGAGCTGGCACACACCAGCCTGCACACAAGGCTCTGTGTGGTGACTAAGGCTTGGACAACATCCAGAGATACTTCTCCATGGTAGCTGCAATGAAGCAAGATACTTCTATCTGGAGGGATAATTGGTCTGTGCTGGTGTTTAAGGGGCACAACTGCCTGGCACAAGCAGACAGCTAGATATACCTGGCACTGTGGACTTCAGAACACATTTAATTGCAAATTGTGCTGATCTAGAAACAGGATTTTTTTCCTTTTTACTGTTATTGAAGAGAGTTTGCCTTGTTCTGTGAGATCCAGGTATTAAATTAGATCTAGAATGCAAGGTGAAGCCTTGCAATCAAACTCATGCTGAAGTGGAATTTTTGATGCTGAAGAATTGGTAGGTGGATACTGTCTCATCAGCTTCTCGCATTCCTGTCCAATCCCTTGCTTCTCTCCAGGCCAAAGAACCCTCCATCACCGGAGTGACACCCTGGAGACAGTGATCCTGGTAAATCCCAATGTGGACAGCATCGTGTCTGAGGTAAGGAGCAGATGCCGGCAGGTTTTTCACATCAGCTCTCCTGCCCTTGCTTGTCATAGAGGTCATGATTGTCACACTTTACAGCTTCTGCAGAGTATAAATGTGCTGCCAGTCTGCTGCCAGGTGTGGTGAAGCAGACAGGCGTTCTGGTCTTGCCAACATGGTATATGCAGTAACCAATATTCTGTGGTAGAATCTACTCCTCAACAAAGAAATAGGAGTGTGGTTGTTTTTATGTGCACTGCTCCTTTAGGAATGCCTCCTGGGTGGGTTAGTGCCTTAGAACTGCTGAATTTTAAGGATTTTTCAGGAGCATGTAGAGTTCCTTAGCAAACAAATTTGAGGACTTTTCAACCTTGAGCGTTCTAGTTTGGTGAGAGTTTAAATGTGCTGACTTCTTAAATGGCAGTGTAATGCCAAACAGTTTCTCTTAACACTGTCCTACATCCTCAGTGTGAATTGTGATGTGACATGGAGCTGTCAGGCAGACAGTAGCAGTATGCAGAAAACATATTATTCCCTCTTACATGCAGAAAACTTGGGGGTTAGATATTTGTGAATAATGGGTAAGTATAGCCTGCCCATGTGACTTGCTTCCTGGGTGCAGGTGATGAATACAGGTGACTGACTGCACCATGCTGTCACATTAACAGATCCGCTCACTGGTGTGTGATTCATCAGCCTACAAACTACTGATCTTCTGTGGTCAGAGCTCAGACCAGGAAGGAGACTTGATCCTGCAGACAGGAACCTTCACTTACCAGAAGTTTGCTGAGATACTTTCAGACCCAGAGGTGAGTGTGGGCAATAAACCAGCACATCACCCCTGGTTCACAGAGTGCATGGTAGAGCAGCGTGGCCTGTGCCACCCCTTCAGGCAGCAGATCCCCAGAGGGATTGAAAACCAGCAAAAAATGGCATGCCGTGAGTAATTCATGCTATTGTCTTGGGCATCATGCTTTTACTCCCTGGATTAAGCTTTCTAAGGTGATGCCACCTTTAAGCACGCAGCTTGGAATAACCTTCCAGACTGTCTCTGGGTGGGCAAACACAATTTCTTTAAAGTAGGTCTCAAAATACCTATGGGCAGCTTCCAGGAAACAGCCAAGAGAGGCCATCATCACCCTAGTAAATGTGGGTATTTCTCTTCATTTCGCAGCCAGTCCATCAAGGGTAAGCTGTTCACAAGGTTCAAAGTATTTTTTAGGGGTGTGTGAAGATGACGAGGGGATGATTAAATGCTGATTAAGTAACTGTGTAATGATTAAATAACTACAAATGTTATTTGATTGTAGAATTGCAGAATCATTTAGGTTGGAAGAATGCTTCCAACAGTTGGTCTGTAGCCCAGCTTCCTGCAGAGAGCAGGGTCAGCACCGAATTTAGACAAAATTGCTCCAGTGCTTTGTCCAGTGGGGTCTTGAAAACCTTATAGGAAGATTATAATATCTGTGAATCTCTGCTCTAATGCTAATTATCTTAGCTAAGTGTACTACAGCTTTCCTCAGAAGCTTTCAACTCTCTTTCCATGTGTGGTACCCTGCTTCAGTTCTGGTAAGCACAACGTCCACTGATCATTATGTGCCAGATGTTTAGAATGTCTCCACCTGACAATGCACAGCTGCTGCAGGCATGGCCGTGGTAGCTGCATTATAGAATGTGGTATTTTGACAATTGATGTCACTGTTGCTGTAATGACACCAGCAAATCTTCTCATCTTCATTTATTTTAGGCTGTTAGATGTTTAGGATTGTTCTCATTTATTTCTGGTACCTGTTTGTTTGGACGCTAACTGGTCAGTTAAAGGCTGTCTAATCTAAAGAACAGAGTGCAAAGAAGTTCACTAATCTCATTCCAGATACTTAGAAAGACTGAGGTTTAATGCTCTTTGTTCAGCATAGCCCTAGAGAGTCTTGGAATTATATCAACCTCAGTTCTACTTTTAGTAAATACATAGCATGTCTCCAAGCCCGTATGTGTATCAGAAATGGAGTTTCAGAATAGGTCCCAGGAAAGAAAATGAGTCTGAATAAACAAAGTCCCATGGCACTAAAACTGCACAAAGTGCTATATGATTGTTCACTAGCCAGTGAGTTCAGGCAATGGTGCTTAGCATTGACAAGGGTATCACAGAGTTAAAATTCACAAATCAAAAAAACCTGCTACTTCTGAGCCCAAGCCAGGGACTGACACCACAGGTTAAATAGGAAGAGGTAAGGAAAGAGAACAAGGTGGTTGCTGGTTCCGTTTTCTTTCCTGAGGTCTCATTGCCATGCACTCCTGACAGTCAGGAAGCATGACAGCCTGTCAACATCAAGAATTTCAGTATAGAACAGAACACAGCCCCATGCATCTATTTGCAACATGCTTTTGGACTGTGTAATCTGCCCCCAGCATTTTCTGTCAGTAAAGTATTGATGGCACCTTCAGTATTTCTGCATTAACTGGGGTTTTTGTTTTTGGGTGGGGGTTAAGTGCTGAATTGTTCTCAGAGCTTTATCTGTCTGTCCTTGTCTCATTAGGTCACCCAGATTCTTAGCGACACTGATTCAGATATCAAGGCCTCCCTTACTGTGTCGTGCTTGGGAGAAGGAGACTGGAGCAACCTTGGACATCCTCGATTTCAAGAAATTATTAATCTGAAACTGAATCCTGATCCAGTTCTGCCAGAAATGGATGGGGTGTCTGAATTTGCAGAATACGTCTCTGAGACGGTTGATGTGCCATCTCCTTTTGATCTCCTGGAGCCACCCACCTCAGGGGGCTTTCTGAAGCTTTCTAAACCCTGCTGCTACATATTCCCTGGGGGAAGAGGTGATTCAGCTCTCTTTGCTGTCAATGGGTTTAACATCCTTGTGGATGGTGGCTCTGAGAGGAAATCTTGCTTCTGGAAGCTGGTGAGGCACCTGGATAGAATTGACTCAATCCTGCTCACCCACATCGGTGCAGACAACCTACCCGGCATCAATGGGTTGCTGCAGAGGAAAGTTGCTGAGCAAGAGGAGGAGCAATCCCAGGGTTCTACCAACTATAGTGACTGGATGAAGAACCTAATTTCTCCTGAGCTAGGAGTGGTTTTTTTCAATGTTCCTGAAAAACTGAAGATGCCTGAGTCGTCCATGAAGGTAAAGAGGAGCATTGAAGAAGCTTGTCTGACACTGCAGTATCTCAACAGACTAGGCATTAAAGCAGAGCCTCTCTACAGGGTGGTGAGCAGTACCATTGAACCCATCACGCTTTTCCACAAGATGGGAGTGGGTAAGCTGGACATGTACATACTGAATCCTGTCAAGGACAGTAAAGAAATGCAGTTTCTAATGCAGAAATGGGCTGGCAATAGTAAAGCAAAGACTGGCATAATTCTTGCAAATGGGAAAGAAGGTGAAATTTCTGTTCCCTATCTCACATCCATCACAGCCCTAGTGGTGTGGCTTCCAGCTAGCCCAACAGAGAAAATCGTACGGGTTTTGTTTCCTGGAAATGCTCCTCAAAATAAGATACTGGAAGGTCTTGAGAAACTCAAGCACCTGGATTTTCTGAGGTACCCAGTGGCTACTCAGAAAGATATCACTTCTGGAATACCTCCACCTGTGCTGAAGCAGACCAAAATTAAACAAAGAACTGACAGTAAAGAGAGTCTTAAATCTTCCCCTAAGCCATCTGTGACAAAGCAAATTAAGAAAGAAGAGGCAGTGGAAGAAGGGATTAAGGATACAAAACCAGAAGTCATAAAGGATGCTAAAACTGAGAAAAAGGCTAAAGAACACTCAGAGAAAACTCCTGAGAAACCTGTTAAACACGAAAAGATAAAGACGGAAACAAGTGATGCTCTTAAGGCTGAGAAAAGAAAACTGGCCAAAGACAAGGTTGGAAAAAAGCATCTCAAAGAAAAAGTATCCAAACTGGAGGAAAAGAAAGACAAAGAAAAGAAAGAGATTAAAAAGGAGAAAAAGGACTTAAAAAAAGATGATGGAAAGAAAGAGGAAAAAAAAGATTCCAAGAAAGAGGATAAAAAGAAAGAAACCAAACCAGAGCCCAAAAAAATTTCTAAACCAGACTTAAAACCATTTACCCCAGAAGTAAGAAAAACATTATACAAGGCAAAAGTTCCCGGCAGACTCAAAACTGAGAAGATCAAAGTCAAACCTGAAAAGGAAATAACTGTTGACGTAAAGATGTCACCAATGGAGAAAGCTCCTGTTCAGGTAGAGCCAGGAGAGACTTCCATAGCTGAGCAGAGGTTAGTCCTGTCTTCACCTGAAGATCTTACAAAGGACTTCGAGGAACTGAAGCATGAGGAGAAAGGGACCTTGCAGGTGACTCCAGAACTGGCTGCTACTGATCTTACTGATAAGATTATGAGAGCACCTGAAGCAGAAAGAAAAGACTCTGCTGATGTGATTGCTCAGAGTTGCCTTGAAGAAGATCTGATTTTGAAAGCAAACATTCCTGATCAGAGAATAACCACTACTGACATGGAAAAAGAATCAGCAGCAGGGGGAAAGGCACTCCATCAACGAGATCTGAGAACAGGTTATATGGAAAAAAGAGAGGATGGAAGAACAATGATAGATGAAAATCGCGACATGATGTACTGTGAGGGAAAAGCTGAGCAGGACAAGGAGGTTCAGCTGTTTCCAGACCAAGAACAGGTACCATCACAGGCAGACCTCTTAGCAAAGGGTGCTCACTCATCAGCATTCGGCGAGGAAGAAAAGGAGGAAGAGGAAAAAATCTCTTTGGACAGAAAACAGAGGGAAGCAGAAACAAAAACTTGTGAAAAGTATATTGAGGGGACAGAAGCAGAGGAAGAGGGTGAGAAAGAAAAGAGAGAAGATGTGATAGAAAAGGCAGAACTGGAAGAAAAGGAAGAACAGCACATGAAGGCAGAGGAGAAGGTGGAAAAGACCAGAGATTTCTATGAGCTGAATCAGAATGAGAGGGAGGGCAAAGTATTTACCCCTACAGAAAAGGAAAAAGAATTTAGTGATGTGGGTGAGAAAAACAAGTTACTTGGAAAGGATGTAACGAAGGAAGAGTCATATCTGAGCAGTCTGCCAGTCCCACCAGGAGCAACAGCAGAACATGTTTCATACATCCAAGATGAAACTATCCCAGGCTACTCAGAAACAGAGCAGACAATTTCAGATGAAGAAATACATGACGAACAGGAGGAGAGGATCCCACACTTGAAATATGATGTCAATGCCTATGACATTTCTGTTCCTGACCGCCCAGGCTCTTTTGAAGCAATACATGGAATACAGGCCGTGCCTACTGCTGACCTTTCAGCCAAGGGCTATGCTGGCCAGGAGTCTGAAATCCTGGCATATCCTACAAACATTGTGGCAGCACCTCTAGCTGAGGAGGAACATATATCCTCTGCTACCTCCATTACAGAATGTGATAAGCTTTCATCATTTGCAACTTCAGTAGCAGAAGATCAATCTGTTGCGTCCATAACAGCACCACAAACAGAAGAGACTGGGAAAAGCTCTTTACTTCTAGACACAGTAAACAGCATTCCCTCCTCTCGAACTGAAGCAACCCAAGGTCTTGACTATGTTCCCTCTGCTGGCACAATCTCTCCCACATCATCCTTGGAGGAAGACAAATGTTTTAAATCTCCACCCCCTGAAGATTTCCATGCATTAGCAGAAGGAGAGAGAAAAATGGAAGCTGAAAAAAAGGGTCATCATGAAGAGGCAGAAGATGAAGAGGAAGATGAAGATGGCACTCCAAATATTGAAATGCCTGAGAAACTCAGAGGGCACTACAATGCCCCCTTGCTTGCTCATCAAGGATGTCCTGATAATGTGTTAATCAGCGTTCCCACTGAAGTGCTGCAATCTTCTAGTCTGCCGTTATCAACGGAAGAAATGCCATATTCCCAGGTTGACTCTGCAGAGGCTGAAGAACGATGCATGAGTCCTGATGATAGCACAGTCAAAATGGCTTCTCCCACCCCATCTGGCCCCACTAGTGCAGGACACACACCTTTCCATCAGTCTCCAGTGGAGGAAAAACTAGAAACAGTAGATTCAGATCTATTTGAAAAACAAACAGATGCTGCTTCCAAGAAATCAGAAGGTCAACCTTCTGCTATGGTGAGGGGAACCAAGGGTGAACCTCTCAGAGAAGATGGGCTATCTTCAGCTAAATGCAGTAATGAAAAAGAAAGGCCTGGGCCTGTACAGCACAAGCTGGACTTGGGAAATGATGTTCCAGTGTCTCCTGGGGAGGAGGTGCAGGAAGAACTGGTGGGGAAGGAGGAGCTGCCCTGGCTCTCCTACCACAAGCAGGACACAGTAGTGATAGGGGAGGATGAGGAGCATCCTGTGCTGCCCCATCCCAGCACAGATGTGTATCTGGAGCAAGGAAAAGGACAAGGAACTTCAACAATGACAGAAAGCTTAATAGGTTTTTCAAAGCACTTGTCCTTCGAGCCATTCTCTACCACAGAAACATCTCTAGGAAATGTGGATCTTCCACAGTTCACAAGCCAAAGCAAGTCTGAAAGTGACAAATCTTCACAGTTTTCACCAGATGACACCAAATCGCTTTCCTTTACAAAAGAAAGTATCAGTAAAGAAAAATCCTTAGATATTTCTGCTAAGGAAGTGACTGCTGAAGAAGGAAAACTGCTGTATTTCACAGGAGACACCTCAGAAGAAGAAAAGTCTTTACATGTTTCCATTAAAGACATTTCTCCTGAAGAGACCAAATCCATTTCTCTCACTGACAGTCCCAGTAAGGAAATGTCTTCGGACCTTTTTGTTAAAGGAGTTTCTCCAGAAGACATCAAATCTCTTAGCTTCACAGAAGAGATACCCACAAAAGAAACTATGTCTGACTTCACTGACAGATTCCCTGCAGAAGCTGTGAAATCCACGGACTTCACAGAGCAGAGCTCAGCCCTGTATGAAAAATCACTGAAAATTTCTGCCAAAGAAGTCACAAAAGAAGTGTCAAAATCTTGCCCAGAAAGTAGCTCAGTTAAAGACACGTCACCCAGAGATACTTCATCTGAAGAAATGTCTCCAGATGACAGCAGTTTATGTTCTGCAGCAGAAAAGGACCTGTTTAGGGGAAGAACTGCAGGCTTGGACTCTCGGGAAATATCTCCAGATGCAAAGGGCTTACGCTTTATGGGATCTAGCCCAACTGAGGATAAAACATCCTCACACATTTCTGCTGAAGGTGTGAAAGCTTGCAAGTTCAAGGGAGCTCAAGAAGAAAAATCTCCAGAAATGGAAGACTTTTGCATGAAAGATCTAAGTTATGAGAAGAAAGTGTGGTTTCCAGAAGAGGTAGAGGAGATCCCTGTTCAAGGAAGGCGGCAGAAATATGATCAAGAGAGAGAGAGCACATTCTTGGATGAGGTACCAGAATATGAAACAAAATCCCTTCCTAAAATGGGAGAGGAGGAGATCCTGTCTCCTGCAGTGCCTGGCAGCACCTGGGGAAGAGCAGAAAGGGAAACATGGGGCTCTGCATATGGGTATCTTCAGGAAAGGAGTGAGACTGGAAGAGAAGGGCAGTTACCCAGTGAGGAGGATGGGGATCTCCGTCATGCTGAAGACAAATCTCTGCTACTGACAGCTGAAGCAGAATGTTTAAAGATGGAATCATGTGATCACAAAGAAGACACACAGAAGGGTGGCAAACATACATCAGAAACAAAGAAGGTGGAAATAGTTTCTTCTGACATCAGTCTTCCAGAAAGAATAGAAACAGAAAGTTCTCTGTCCTCTCTATATGTCTCTGGTCAGCAAAAACAGGCTAAAACATTAACTGGAAACAAAGATAGGCAAGAATCGTCATTGACATCTAAACACGATTACTCCTGTTCAGATGATGAGGAGAAAGCTGTCCTAGAGATCTATGCAAAGTCACTAGACCGAGCACTGATGGCATCCCCCCTGCCTGTAACAGCTAGCACTCTGGAAAAGAAGACTGACATAACTCCAGAAACAGAGAGGCCTTACAAGTTAGATCAGTGCAAGCAACCTCTGTGGGAGGAAGTCCCATCAAAGGACACAAAGAAGAAATCAGACATCAGCAGTTTTTATCAGGAAATAGACTATAAATACAAGTCAGACGGAAAGCAAGAGGATGACTGCAAATCCCCTGAGGGTCTTTACGACCCTACTGGAAGAAAAGAGCGGATGGGAGCAGCTTCTGCTCATTTGCAATCTACAAGACCAGCAGAATATGAGTATCTAGCAGCGACGCCAGAAGGAGGTGCTGTGGAGTCAGGGCAGCATGTACACTCTCCTCTAGGACAAGGTCCTTGTCAAAAAAGCAGTGGTGCCATGGGCCACAGTGAGGGTCCTGCCAGCCATGTGGCATATCCTCCAGCGACCTATTCCAGGAGCTCCCCTGAGCCTTATTCCTATGAGGAAGAGGTCTGCAGACCCAGAGGTGATGGCACAAGACAAGAGCAAGAAGAAAGAGAACCAACTCCCTACCCCGATGAAAGAAGTTTCAAGTATGCTGATATCTACGAGAAGATAATTGTGTCTGGAGTTGGACCCTCCCCCTTCACACCCAAGGGCACAGACAGCCCAGGTCACACTGACAAGGTGCCAGCAACAGCACTGATCTCTCAAAAAGGTCAAAGTTTTCACGTCTCTGCAAAGGAAGAAAAGTCCTGTCTTTATACCTCTGCTGAGAAGGAGTTGTCATCTCCAGCATCCCCTCGAGATAAAGCAGATTCTGCCTTTGACTATACAGACATCCATGAAAGGTACTTGCCCATGTCTGAAACAGACAAGCCCAGGATAGCTGAAGGACAGGAAAAATCCAAGGTGTCTTCTGCTTTGCCAGAACTGGATTCTCAACTGCATGCATCATCTTCCAGCACAGCCTTTGCTTCTCCCACAGGCATGACTGATGCATTTTATCGGGAGAAGAAGAGATGTCCAGATGAGAACATAATTTTGTCTAGCCAGGAGCAGATGTCTCTCTCCCTGAAATCTGAAAGCTCAAATCACAAAGATACGTACTATGAGAAAGCGGGTGGAGGGGAAGAAAGTGTGAGTGACTCAGAGTTAGAAAAAGGTGCTAAGGAGCAATCTGAAAAGGAGTGGAAACTGCACAGCCCGGCTGAAGCCGCAGGTGCAGCCTATGCAGACATCTCGGCCATGGACCAGCTTCGTGCATCAGAACCCCTCCTGCAAGGCACATGTCAGGAATCCACTTCACCCAGTTCTACTGCCTCTTCACCATCTGATCCAGGGTGGAAAGAGGAATATGGAAGTAGGAAAACTGCATCGGCCACTATTGTGGGGACATCCATCCCTGGTTACAGTGCCCTGCCAGATGTAGGCAGAGATGAGTGGGCTCCAGAAATGTGCCATTTAAGACAAGATTCTTCACAAAGGAGGGAGGTTGCTGAAAAATCTACAAAGGGCTCACATTTCTGTGAAACAGATTATCCAAGTGCAGTGGTGGCCTCAGAGTGCCCAGAGCAAACCCTGTACAAGGAGCCTGTGTCTGGGAGGCAGGGAGAGGCGCAGAAGCGCGATGCAGTGGATGAGGGCAGAGCAACACAGGGGGTGTCTGGGTTTGAATGCTCCCTGCTAGGAAGGAGTGAATCATCTAGTGTGTTCAGACAGGAGCAAACCTCAGCCAGCCATTCAGGGGATGTAGTTCTTCCTTTAAAGGCTCCCTGTGCTTTGCTCTCAGACCAGGGGAAGAAAGATGAGTATTTGGAGGTTTCTCAGAAAATCAGCGGTCTTGACTCATCTTTTACTAAATTCTCACCACTGAGTCCACATGAAGAAGATAAATTGCTCTCCAAAGCTTTGGAAAGAGAGTCTGTGCCCCAACAACAGCTGAAAGATGACTCCAGCCTGTCAGAGGAACCCTCATCTGAAGCTACCACCCCTGTGATACCAACTACAGCAGAGAATTTCTACTCGCAGATGTTTTCCACGTACACAGGTGCAGGAGCAGAACCGGGTACCAGGAGCCTTTGGGACGCGTCTCCACAGATTCCAGATAGTGCTGTGAAGACACATACAGCTGAAACCAAAGAGTTTGAGTTTGCTGAAGAACATGGTTCTTCATTCACAAGGGGCATGGGTGGTAGCATTTCACCATGCAGGAAGGAGTGCCAGAGTTCACAGCCCACACCGTTCTCTGCAGAAAAGCGGCAGCAACCCTGTGTAAGCAGTCCAGAGCAGAAGGCACCCTTTGCAGAACAGCTGATGACACTGACATCTCTCCCTGATGTGTTGGCATCATTTCCTCATCACCATCATGAAGATGAAACCACAGCCAATGGTCCAACAGAGGTGAGCACCAGTCTGCAAGCTTTCCAAAGTACATACCATGCAGCAGAGGCAAAAGATGAAAAAACATGTCCTGATTCTGACAGCAGTTTTTCTCCATGCGCAGGCAAAGGGGGCACAGAGAGGCAGAGCCGTCCTTCCTCTCTGATGTCCCCGGAACAAAGTTTCCAGCCATTTTTCCCAGATGTGCGGAGGAGTGGAAAAACAGAGGATCATGGAGATGCTTCCCATGAGATGGAGCCGCATTTGGGAGGCAGTTTTGATTGTGGACAGAAATTTTCCTCAAGTGAATACAAGCACAGGAAGGGAGAGCTCTCTCCCTCATTCATCAACCCAAGCCCTCATGAACTCTCTGAAGATAGTGACCTCTCGCAGGAGGACGGTCATCCTTCAGTGCAAGGAAGACCACCCAACACTGGTAGTAGCCCTATGCAAAGTGCCACGGTAGAGGAAACTCCTCCAACATCAGTCAGTGATTCTGGAACCTCCCAGTCAGACTCAGATGTCCCACCCGAGACAGAAGAATGTCCATCCATCACAGCAGATGCCAACATGGACTCAGATGAAGATGCCGATTTCCTCCCAGTGGACAAAGCTGTTGGGAATGCTCACCATGCCAGCTCTAGGTCCAGCCATGATCCTCAGCCTGTTCCAATGGTAGATCCCCATCCTCATCCTCCTCACCCTGATGTCTGTATGGTAGATCCTGATATGTTGGTAAATGAGCAAAGCATGAGCAGAACTGATAAAATGTCAAAGAAAGACATCAAAGAAAAGAACAAAGGTGTGAGGAAGCCTTTGAGCAAACCCAAATCTTCCTCACCTGCCCGGAAATTAGATGCAAAAGGGAAAAGATCACCCACTCCTGTGAAACAGCCGTTGGACAAATCTACAAAACCTGTCACTGCCAAAAAAGAAAGAGATGGAGGAGATAAGCTGAAACCACGTAGTGCACTGGTGCAGGCTCCTCACATGGAGGAGGAGTTATCCCGGAGTAGTCACACCAACCCTGGCAAGAGCCTTGTTAATGGCATCAAAACAAACCCTGGTAAGAAATTCTTGCTTAAGCAGACATTTTCTCTTTAGGTCCAACACAGAAGAAAAGCACTGGGTTAAATGGAACAGAACAGAGAATAGGACTTCCCTGTCATAAGTGTGATAAGGCAGAGAGGTTGTCACACAAATAACTTTAAGAGATCAAAAGATGAAAGCCTTGAGAAAAACTCTTAACCTCTGTAGAGCTGAATGAGCTGCCTCTGAAGAGATAGACCTGAGAGCTAATTCAGCACTTTATAGGCCAGTATTCAGTTCCACCTGGGGGCTGTGTCTGTGGAGGGGCAGTAGGTGTTCAGGGGTGGGTGCTGTCAAAGAAGTGGTAGCAACTGAAAGACAAAATACATGTGTGTTTTAATGAGGGGGCATCCTGTGAGTGCGGCTGGTGTGTTGTGCCAGGCTGAGACAAAGCTGTCACTTGGAGTGACAGGACACCACCAGGGTCAGATATGTCCTTTCCCCTGACAGGAAAGACACTGTGGCAAACAGGGGGTGGGGAAGCTCCTTTGAGTGAGAGAGGATGAAAGGAAGAGCTGAAAAGAGCCCCTGTGTAAGTGCTGCAGATACAGCTCTGGTGAGGCAAACTGGTGTCACTGGCACATGGTGCTACTGATGGCAAGGGACGGGCCAAGCAGGTGACGAAGGGGCTGCTCAGTGTAGTGGGGACTGAGAGGAAGGCAGCAGATGGAGCAGTGATGTGGTCACTATGCCAGGCCAGGGTGGACTCTGCAGGAGAGTGTGGACTGAAGAGGGGCTGACCAGCTGACAGTTAAACAGGGGCTAGTCGAGAGAGAGCCAGCAGAGTGTCTGTGCAGAGCGGTCACGTCTCAGAGGCTCTGCACAAAAAGGACTGTCAGGATGCACCTCCTGCCCATGCGAGTCTGAGGAGGGGTAGAGACAAAGGAGTGTGTAGAAGTTGTGCACAGAGCAGTGCTGTGAGCTGCCCAAATGCAGCCTGGGCTGAGGACTAGCTGTGTGGCAGCAAGGCAGCACAGCCAGTTGTCCATGCTGGTGGTCAGTAGCTTTTCACTCACAGAAGAGACTGCTCAGAGATAGTGTATGGAAGGAAAAAGAGGACAGAGGCCTCTGTGGTGCCACAGAGAACAGGAAGGAGAGAAGGGATAGTCCTTCTATGGTCTGCATGTGTATGTATGTGCATATGTATTGCTGAGTATGACAACTCTTGTTTGTCCATCTCTCATCTCCTAAGTGTAAGCATCAGCAAATGAAGAAGAGAGGTACAAAAGGTTGGTAGAAAAGAGAAACAGAGTCCTTGGAATGGCAGCAATTCACAGGGATGGCAGAAAACCAGGATGGAGCTTCCAGAAAGACTACTGTAACACCCTAGGATAACATATAAAGGCCACCAGAACAGGTTTCTTTATCAAATGTGGGTTATTAAACAACAAAAATTAGGACTATATATATTGATTGGGATGACAACAATATAAAAGCCAATAATGGACATTTTTAATTCCCTTCTCTAGGAAAGGCTTCTGAGCCTAAAGCCTTCACCCCACACGCCCTACCCCTGACAACAGCAGAACTCTCTTTCTCTCCCAAAACCTGTGATAGCACTGACCCCAAAAAGCATCCAGGTCACCTCTGAGCAGCAGAGCCTGGATATATCTTAACTGTATTGCCGCAGCTGCTGGGAAAAACCTTTCTGGAATCCAAGTCCTTTAGTGTTAATCTGAGTGTTTGTCCGTTGCAGGAGAGTTTGATAGCTCTTTTCTTTTTTCTAAAGCTTCCAGTAGTCCTAAGAGCAGTTTGCCTGTGCCCATGGGTCCCCCTGTCTATGTGGACTTGGCATACATCCCCAACCACTGCAGTGGAAAGAACACGGACCCGGAGTTCTTCAAGCGGGTTCGGGCGTCGTATTACGTTGTGAGTGGGAACGATGCAGCCAACGGAGAGCCGAGCCGCGCGGTGCTGGACGCGCTCCTGGAGGGGAAGTCTCAGTGGGGGGAGAACCTGCAGGTAGGTCATGCAGATGCCAAGGAGTGCACGTGATGTTCCTTCTGTCACAAGTCCTGGGGAGAAGGTATGTGTCACAAACATACCCAGAAGGAGTACACTAAGAGGAAGCAAATGGTACTGGGCAGGCTTTTCTCTGCATTCTTAGAGTAACTGTTTGTACCCATGAGGAGGAGAGGAGGACATCCATAAAATACTGAGTGGAAGCAGATATGTCCACGTTTCTGCATCCTTCTAATGGAAGTGTTTAGTGATCATACAATCCTTCTTATCTGCTGCAGGACAAGCCTGTCCTCAAGCAAAACCAAGCACCATCACAGTATCCCACAGCAAGTGGCATTTCTTGCTGGCCTTGCTGCTGAAGATCTTTCTGATAACAACTTGAATTAATGAGTGCTTTTTAACCAGTGTCCTTACAGAGCGTTCTTGCTTAGTGAGGTTTGCAGGACAGCCTGGGTGGGCACTCTTGTACTCACAGGTAAAGTGCGTATGCTCTTTCAGCAGAAGCAGCCTCAGATTTCTAGGTCCCCTAGTTGCACGTTGGGTCACAGAATGTCAATAGGCACCTAAAGTTTAATATAAGGTTATTAAGAGTGATGATCTCAGCATTGTTCCTTTTCACACTGAGGGTTCTTTCTAAGGCTGTTTCTGGAGCTCCGTGGAGAGATGTCCTCTCCTGCACTGATCCCAGTTTCACCCTTATGATGCTGGCAGTTTGCAGCCAGCTCAGCACGACATTGTGCTGTACTGCATCAGATAAAGCACCAGCACCGCCTTAGAGAACCTGACGTCTGAAAGACATTAAATAGAACAAGCAGTATCAAGGGTACAGTGTTCCCAAATTAATGGGAAATTTTAGCATTGGCTCCTGTGGGCATTGTTTGTCACTGCAGTTGTTCTCAGACAATCAAGCCTGCTGCTTTCTTTTCCCAGGTGACTTTGATCCCAACTCATGATACTGAGGTGACACGAGAATGGTACCAACAGACCCATGAGAAACAGCAGGAGCTAAACATCATGGTACTGGCAAGCAGCAGCACTGTTGTGATGCAGGATGAATCTTTTCCAGCCTGTAAGATTGAATTCTAAGTCTCCCCCACTCTGCGTTCATCCATTGACTCTCCAATCACCAATGCAACATCAGAGACACCATCTATCACAGTCCAGTTCTTCTCTGGTTTAGTCCTCTACATGGTTCCCATTTGTCAGGCAATCGGGTATCCATCTAGCTCAGCACTGGATGCCATGAGAAAGAAGTGCAGGGCTCTGTAATATTCTGGACTGAGCTAAGAGTTTGTGCAAGAGCAGTTGCAGGCCAGGGGCACTTTTACTTTCCCTGCTTTATTCTGCTGCCTGTACAGTTTCTGTATACTATCTTGGCTGCCTTGCTGCTGTGAGAGCTTGTTCTACTCTCTCCCTGGCTGCCTTGCCATTTAACATGCAGCACCATGAACCTCGTCTTTCCGGTGAGGGCTGAAGTGCTGCTGCTGCATGTAGACAGTGCATGGGGGCAGGGCCAGGGGGGTGCAGAGATGAAAAATAATTTGCAAAGAAAATGCACCTCGGAGATGAGGGAAGGTGAAACCTTCCAACTGTAGCATAACAGTGAAGGTTGTTCTTCCATCTCCTATTCTGAACAAGCAGGTGGTGTTCTGAGCAAAGGGACCTGTACTCCAACTAGGCAGGACCACTGTTTGCCAGCTCTGTGGGTTTCTGTCCCAGGTATTTGGTGGTGGCATCCTGCAGCACCTGCTCACTATGCTCAAGTTGCTGGGCTGAAGGACACATTTGTTTGGGGGTGGCAGTGGGAGGGGGAGGGTTCAGCCTGTTGTTCTTTGCTACAAAGAGCACATTGCTAACCTGCTAACTTGAGCTTTGCACACACAGAGTAGTCAGTTTACCCCTGCACTCAGCAGTGTGACAGTGGGAGGTATGGAGGGGCTGTTGCCTGAACAGTCACACAGAGTATCCAAACGCACAACTACAGCCCCCCCCCAAAGCAGAAGGGCTGAAACAACTCTGGCCACTGTTGGCCTAAGGTGTACTAGAAACATCCTTAACCTTTTAAACCAAAGGCTTTCCTGAGGAGTGTGGTGATGGTGCTGAGGAGCCTGCATGTCATCCTACAAGAGGCCAGTCTGGCCAGGGTAGCTGTGTGCCAGCTCCACAAGCAGCAGTGGTTTCCTCGCTGCCTGAAGGCCAGTGGTCCAAGCCTCTTAGCTGTGTTCAAGTTTTTGTTGCCCCCTTAAGTGTCCAGGGCAAGGGGAATAGAACCTGTGGTGTGAGGAAGGATTAAACCCTTCCACAAACACTGGGAAAGTTGTCTAGTAAGCACAGTTGCTCTCGGTTCCTCCACTGCCGTGGCAGGAATGGGCAGAGTCCTGTTGCCACCAGGGATGAGGTGAGTCAATGCTGCGCACACCTTGCGGCTCGCAGCCTGTTGTGGGTGGATGTCCTCGCTGCCTCCCATCCTGGCACAGGGAGAGTTGTGTGCTTTGAGTGTGTCATGCTCCCCAACAGTCACCCCGAGCCTCCCGGGGGTGCACCCGCTGCAGCTATGGGGCTCCTGGGCCCTGCAGTGAGGGCAGCTCTGGAGGGCAGGTGCTCAGGTGCTCTGAGCCTGCAGCACCCAGAGCCTTTGCCACAGCGAGAGCATCGCAGGAGGGTCGTCACAAAGGTGACTTTTCTGTAAGATGCAAAGGGTGGCAGGAGGGAGTGCTCTGGGGAAGGAGAGGACAGGGTAAGTGATGCTGCAAGGCATGACGTACAACTCAAAGGTATTTCCATCTGCTGTGGCACCCGCTGTGCTTGGCCCTGAGCCGAGGTCTGACTCCATAATAAGCATCCTAGGAGCCTGTGTTGTGCTTGCCTGGGACACTTCAGCCCCAGTGCTAGTTTTTTGGCAGCTGACATAAAGAAAATGCTGCTTCGAAACCTTCTCCTAGGATTAAAATGGAGTTTCTAGGGAAATGGTTTATTTTTAATTTAATTTATATATTTATTTTTTGATGTTAAGCTGCATTTTGTGTGGATTTAATATTTTAATTTATACATGTTAACATGACACCACGTGCTCTTAGTGTCAGTCCAGAGGTTTCTCGGTACAAACACTTCAAGATGCTGCAATTTAAGCAAGAACAGCAACAACATAAAAAGAACTTGCTGGGGGCAGAAAGGGTCTCTTGCAGCCTGCAGGGCCGTGTCTAAGCCCAGCAGCTGCAGGACAAAGCCGGGGGCTGGCAGCCCCTCCTCGGGAGCAGCTGGTCCTTTCAGCACAGCCCTGTTAGGAGGAGGGGAGTTTGCTCAGGGATTTAGCAAATCCCTACCCTGCGCTGCATCCATTTCAACCACGGAATCGCGCTGTGTCTGCCAGCGAAATTAACGTGACCCAGGGGGCTCAGCGACCCTCTGTGCTGCTCAGGGCAGCAGCTGCCGACCCTGCGGCGCCCGCTCCGCTCCCGCTGCTGGAGGGCTGGCGCAGCACGGGGGGAGCTCCCGGGACCGGCTGCCGGCACCAGAGGAGCCACCGCGACCCTCCCCGAGCGGGGCAAGGCGTAAAGCTAACGCACTAACTTTAGATAGACCCACACACGAATGTTTTCTCAGTTTTAAACTTGAAGCAATTCTAAGCAGCAGTAATAGTGAGGCTTTGCAAGGTGCCTGCATCCTCCGGGCAGTTGCACGCTCGTTGCATGTGTGCCAGGAAAGCACCTGCCGAGCTCCTGCGCCGCAGCTGCGCTGCTTGGACAGCTTTATCCCACACCACTTCGCTCCCCGTCCTCATGGCTCCACACTTTTTTTTTTTAGTCTTTTTTGTGGCAGTCTGTTCTGCCTTCAGCTTCCTCCCTTTCTGTCTTTGTTCCCCCCCCCCCCCCCCCCCACACACAAGCGGGCGAGCAGATGTAATAAAACACACTCGACAAAAACACGA
>JANHGL010011982.1:11165-23947 GCA_024611195.1 Ceyx melanurus | reverse complement strand
GATACAATTGGCCTTCTTGGCTGCAAGTGCACACTGCTGGCTCATGTCCAGCTTCTCATCCACCAACACCCTCAAGTCCCTTTCTGCAGAGTTGCTTTCCAGCACCTCATCCCCCACCCTGTATTGATAGTGAGGGTTGCTCCGACCCAGGTACAGGACTCTGCATTTAGTCTTGTTGAACCTCATGTGTTCACCTGCGCCCACCTCTCCAGCCTATCCAGGTCCCTTTGGATGACATCATGTCCCTCCAGCCTTTCAACAGCACCACTCAGCTTAGTGTCATCAGCAGACTTGCTGATGGTGCTCTCAATCCCATTGTCAATATCATTAATTAAGATAATAAACAATATAGGTCCCAACCCTGAGGGATGCCACTTGTCACTTTTCTCCATCTGGACATTTAGCCATTGACCACCACCCTCTGGATGCCACCATCTGGCCAGTTCCTTATCCACTGTACAGTCCTCGCAGCAAATCCCTATCTCCAACTTGGTGAGTAGGATGTTGTGGAGGACTGTGTCAAAAGCCTTGCAGAAGTCCAGATAGATTATATCAACAGGTCATCCTTTGTCCATGGATGTAGTCACCTTATGATAGAAAGCCACTAGATTCGTCAGGCAGGACCTGCCCTTGATGAAGCCATGTTGGCTGTCCTTCATCAACCCATTGCCTTCTATATACACACATTATATACACACATTAATTCAACAAACAACATTCCCAGCAACTTTTATATTGTCTGATGCCATACTTGTTCATCTTTTTTCTCTATAATCTGTGCTGAATTTCAACATCCTGGTCTTTCTTACAATTTTTGTGCATTGAAATATGTGAGACTTGAATGTTAGGTCAGTGGATGTTTCTGTTTTACAATATTTCTTTATTAATTTAACTTCTCGAAGTTATTGTTTTAAGTAGACTGATAACACTACCATCAGAAATGCTCTGTGCGCTCATGGAGGCACTATGTGTTCTTTGACAAGGGGAGAGCATAGTGGAATATTGATGAAACACTCAGGTGAGAGCACAGTTAAAAACTGGTATGTTATTAGCAAAAACAAGTATAAAACAAGCCCAAATACATAAAAGTGATGAAACATCAAGTAGCTTTACTTATTAATGTGAGGTACCTGCAATTTGGCTACAACATGATGCAATGAGTATAAAGAAGCAGAATATTTGATCTGTTTAAGATCAAAGTGCAGAAGCTGACTGAACTGCAGAACTCACATGGTATGAATGCAGGAGAAGATTATAATGTTTAACTTAACCCAGTAGATGTGAATATTGTGTGTTTAATTCCTCATGTTTTTGGCAGGGCAAAAAAGACGTCGCACAAATTTTCAACAACATCCTCAGAAGGCAAATTGGTACAAGAACTCCCACAGTTGAATACATCTGCACTCAACAGAATATATTGTTCATGCTATTAAAAGGGTATGTACACTGAAGCATAAATATGCTTTTAGGTGAAGTAAGAAGTTTTTTAATTCAGGGGGAAGCAGTGAGTTGTAAAATGATTTTTCTTCTTTGCAGTATGGTTGAATTTGATTTTACTTTTTGTTTGTTTGTTTGTTTCTTGGGTCCTGTCCCAAGTAACAGTAAGTAATTCCCCTAAGTAAAAGAAAAATTGAGTAATAAGCCACCGGAGACAGACGTTTGCTTGATATATGACTAAAAGTTGTGAACTTGTAGTAAGAATAGTAATGTAAAATACTGTTACTGCGGTAGTGCACATGTTTTCCATTCAGAATATTATTTGATCCTATTTAAACTGTCTCCTTATGAACTTGACTCATTAATCAAGAGCTGGACACTATTTTTTTTTCTCTTAACCACTGTCATTTCTAGTTTGCTGCCCTATCTCCTGGTCTTATTTTGGACTCGGAATTCTTATTCATAATGATTTATATTTCTGTAGTGACAAAAATGCACCAATCAGACTTGACCAAACAAAGTATTTGGGGCACATGGTTGCGTGCGAGATGGCTGTTTCTTCCTCTGTTCTTGTATTTTCTGCTCTGCTGGGTATTGGAGGATAACACCATAGTGAATAGTTGGTTGCATGCATAGAGCTGTGGATCTCAACAATGAAATCAGAAACGTGTTGTTAATGTCTTCAAATTAAAATAAGATTTTAAAAATTTGAGCATGTGCACTTTAAAGCTCTGAAAATTGCAGTTCCCGTGTGTTATTTTGGGATATAAAAGTTCGTTAGACATTAATAGACCATTTAAAAAATGCAGCTATTTCAAGTTCTAGTTTTATAATTTGTGTTAATGTTGCTGGATGAGATTACTGCAGTTGATGAATGCTTATTCTACTCGCTGGGATAGCTGGAGGATTGCTGGAGGCCATGCTTTTCTCAGTGCGATACTTGCCTGAGTTACGTTGGCAGTGAGATATGAGGATTATCAAGTATATTTTCAGTATTTAAACAGGAACCTCTGCTGTGATTTTCCTTTTCCCTCTTCCTAGTTCATGGTAATCAAACCTGACTAACCTGCCACATACATGATTTATTAGGCTATTTTATTGTAACATTTCTACATTTGGCTAATCTTGGTCATTCATTTTAGCCACTTGAAAATACACCATAAAAGAAACTTTCTGTGTGGAGGAAGAAGGAGTGGTTTATCTTTTAGTTTCATGCTGACTCCAGAGGTGTAGCACCAGAAGCAGTATGGGATATTTGCTTCAGGTCATACAAGTGTAAGATCTGCACACGTTTTATTGTGGTTCCACATACTCCCTTACCTGTGGGGAAGTGAGATTTAAATGTTACAGGAACAAAAGGATTATTAATTGTGAAATAACACAATGTAAGATATCTATTCTGTACTTCAAGATGATATATAAAAGAAGGCAAAGACATTATGAGGTGCAGAGAGAAGCAGCTACTTTCTCAGCGTGCTCTCATTGATTTGTGACTGAATGAGGGCTGTAACATTCATCCTCATTTTGTCTGTGCTGTCACTTTTCAGAGGTCATTATAATGACTGAGATTGTTGAAACATATTCATAATTCAAGATGTGTGAAATGGGCATTTAGTTAGCTTTGGTGACTTAAAATATTTATCTTGTATCCAATTGAGGCAAATTTATGTAAATTTAAACCATAGGATGAGTTGTAGAAATTTAGTAATTTCAAATCTCCATGACAGGTTAAATGGGAAAGTATTGCAGAATTTAACATAAAAAATAATTCATAAGCAGATGTTTTTATATGGTAACATAGTTAGTGCTACTCATGCATAATGATACTTTGCTCCTGAGTTACTCTGGTGAATGTAAATTAACTTCCAGTGGTATAGGATGAAGGATTCTTTAGGTGGGAGGCAGGAAGTTATATAAGAGGGTTTGACTGCTTGTGAAACCAGGTAGGTAACAACAGACATAACTTTTATGTAGCCTAGGATAGGTTATATTTCAACATGCTGAGATGAGTTCTTGGTTTGGAGAGGCAGTTCCATCTTCATCTAAGGTCCTACTATTTGCTTGCTTGGGAAAATAGGGAGCTAGTAGCACGTGCAAAGGTATATTTCTATCAAATATGTCTTGAACATGCTGTTGTGAGATTTTAACAGCTACGCTTGGTATATGGTAAAATAAGCTGAGAGAACCCTGGAGCATTTGAGCAAGAAAGTCTGTCAAGGAAGTGTAGCAACAGTTTCTAAATGAAGCCATCAAGGATGGTTTCATCACTTCTGTCAAATCAGTGATAAGCATGTTCCAAGAGGTCTAATGTAAGAAGGTGCAGATACTTTTCTAGAGGCAATAAAGACTTATGCACAGAGGTCAATATTATCCTTAATATCAAAGGATGATGTTGCCAGCATTTCAAGTTTGAAGCCTGTGATGTGTAAACAGTGACAATGAAAAATAGTGTCATGAAAGAGAAGGCATGAATTTACGTCCAGTATTATTATTAACCTTCCATGCTCACTATCATGGATAGTTCCTTATAAATTGTTGTCATGTTTATGCAAATAGCTTTCAAGACAGAAATCACTTGCTGCTTTTCCAGATGTCTACCAATATGGAAAAAGAAAACTGATTTTGAGTATGAAGCAAATATTTTTATTCCGTCTTGTTTCTCAGTTGGTAAACTCATTTATATTGGCTATAACTTGGCATTTAACTGGGAATTATTTCACTAAGATTTCATGGAAATTTTTAAAAGTGGAGTTCAATGCAGAAACAAGTACCTAAAACTTTCTGAATTTCTGTTTACTTCATAGCACCAAAAAACATAATCAGCAGTGTGCTGTTGCACTTGAGAAAGTTTTTATAAAGAACCTTTTGTTAGTTGGTTTTTGTTTTTCTTTAAATAGGTATGAATCTCCAGAAATTGCTCTAAATTGTGGAATAATGCTTAGAGAATGCATCAGGCATGAACCACTTGCAAAAATAATCTTGTGGTCAGAACAGTTCTATGATTTCTTCAGATATGTGGAAATGTCAACATTTGATATTGCTTCAGATGCATTTGCTACATTCAAGGTAATTTATATGTAAGGTTTGTATTACTATTTCTGTAATTTTCTACTGTGTGAATCCAGATGATGTGTTTTACATTCTAAGCCGAAAAAAACCAGGGAGAGGGGAAAAAAAATAGGTGTCATGCAAAACAGGTAAGCTCCCACTGTTCTTTCTTATTTCTCAGAATGTAAGACATACGTCTAAATATATATTCTATACTCCTAATAACTTTTATTTTAGAAAGAAAGATTTAAGCTATCATACATGAGATGCATACATTTGCACTTCCATGCTAGGGGCTTTTAAATCTGTCTCCAGCTCCTCAAGTGAATGAACTTTTCTTTCAGTTAAGAACGTAAGCACATTTGATGCTGGTTCTTTGGGGAAACCAAACAGTTATGGAACTCTTAGGTGTAATATTAATCAGTATTATATAGTGGGTATTAACAGCTATAGCTGAGTGCAGCCGTGATGTATAAATGCCATTCTTCAGTGGTAATTCTACAGGCTCTTCACCTCTTTAAATTCACGTAACACATCACAGACCTTTCCAAAGTGATGCAAAAATCCTTAGCCATGTCCTGGTAACTGCATTCATGTCCTAAAATTCTTTGTTCAATGAAATAACTAAATTTTCTATTGGTTGTCTCGTGTACTCACTGTTTAATGAGAATATGTGTGTGTGTGTATTGTGTAAGTATTTTAAAGAAAGTACTTTGTGCTTTTTTTGCAGGATTTGCTTACAAGACACAAGTTACTAAGTGCAGAATTTTTGGAACAACATTATGATAGGGTGAGCAGATCAGTTTCATTCCAAATTTTCTAGTGCTGTATATCTTACTTAAATAAATCGGTATTTTCACTCCTTGTTTAGCTTTGATTTTGGAAATTTTCACATACTATACAACTAACTGAATTTACAGTAATTTCTGCCAAGCAATAAAATTAAGATGAAGACCTTACCATTGGACATAGAAAGGTGTAAAAATGAGAGAAATGTGGGAACTAGATTTTATTTTTCCACTAGAGGGAACCCTTTCCATGTCTTTTGTATTAACCCATAACAAACAATAGAAGGTTGCCCTTCTGGACTTGCTGGGGTCTAGCAGTGTTCGCTACCATGAATTATTACAGTTTATGAAGTAATAAGATAGCTACTTTCACCACATTGCAATCTAAACATCAAAGGCTCCTAAAAGAGCAATTTATTATTTTTTTTTTAAACATATTCAGTATTTAAACAGTAGTGACTTACAGGAGCCTACTGAGATTTCATACTTGTTCATAATTTTGTTATGGATTTGCTTCTCCTCCAGTTTGTTATAATAATCTGGAAGAAGAGTGTATATGACATTTGGAAAGGGCCTAACACTTCTTTTTGTTCTGTGCTTAGTTCTTCAGTGAATATGAGAAGTTACTTCATTCAGAAAATTATGTGACAAAGCGACAGTCACTTAAGGTAAGGCAGTTTTATTTTCCTCTTAAATACAAATTTAGAGAACTCGTTTACTTTCAGAGTGGTCTGACTTTAATTTAAATGGTTTTCAGTAACTGCCTTGAATAGTGTTTCTTTGTAAGTTTTCATGTTTTAATTCTCTGGACCAGCTACATTTTTCTGGTCAAGTCCTTCCATTATTTAGTGTCCAGCACACGATTTCTCTTCCTTTGCAGGAATTGCTACATGGAAATATGTGGGTTTTATTTGTTTGTTTGTGTTTTGGTCGGTTTGTTGTGTGGGGTTTTTATTTCTTTTTTTCTTCAACAAAGCTGGACACATTTAAATAATTTCATAAGAATTCACATGATGTGAAGAATTCACATGATACCAATCTTATGTTTAAGTAGTTAAGATACAGAAAATGTAAATATAATAGGTAACTTGGAGCAATAATGGTACTTCTAAGGTAAATAATGTCACTCCCTTCTGCACAAAGCAGGTAGCAAAAGACATGTAAGTATTTCTTATTTGAAGTAATAACTTTTAAAAAAACCCATATTCTTATTGGTAAAGTATAGCTTTTGTGTAAATAAAAAATACAATGAAATCACATGGAAAAGAGAATGAAGGACTTTTTTTTCAATTTCAGTACATAATAAGGGAAGGAACAAAAGGGCATTTTTCACTTGTAGAGAAAAAAGGAGAAAATTCTCAAAATAAGAGGAAAAATGCACTCTGCATGTAGAAATTTAGGACATTTGAGTTCTCTCATTACTGTATTTATAGACTAGTGTAAACTACTTACTGTTGGAAAGCACTTTTGAAAGAGTTGTCTTCTGTCTGGTGTCAATCATTTTTTCATTTGGACTTATTTTCCATCTTTAGCTTCTTGGTGAATTATTATTGGACAGGCACAACTTCACAATTATGACAAAGTACATCAGTAAACCTGAAAATCTCAAACTCATGATGAACCTTCTACGAGACAAGAGTCGTAATATTCAGTTTGAGGCTTTTCATGTGTTTAAGGTATGTTTAAAAAAACCCACAATAAAATAAATAACAAAAGAGCTCCACTAGAAGTTGGTTGGTTGAGTAAACTACTTATCTGAGCCTAAATGGAGCTTGTCTTGGTGTCCGTTAAGTGGTTAAATAGAGCATTAATATTTGCAATACCTTTTTTCCTCTTGCAGGTGTTTGTAGCCAATCCTAACAAGACACAGCCTATATTAGACATCCTTCTAAAGAACCAGACCAAACTTATTGAGTTCCTCAGCAAGTTTCAGAATGACAGGACCGAGGATGAACAATTTAATGATGAGAAGACCTATTTAGTTAAACAGATCAGGGATTTGAAGAGACCAGCACAGCAAGAAGCTTAATCTCAAAAAAACCCTTAAAATATTAAACCCAGATTCAACATTTGCTGTTAGATATTCAGCATCAGGCACTCTTATCGATTCATGAGGAACATTACTGCTAATCTGCTGTTCAGTGAACGGTTTTTGTTTTCTCTTTTTTTTTTAGTCCAAGTTGAAAATCATAGCTGCTGCTTTCTTGCACAATGTGGACTTTCTTGATATTTGTGTCATTTCAGAATTCAACGACACTGCTTGTTTTAGAGTCCTGAAAAAGAAAGATTCTAGGATTGTGAAAGCAAACATATAGATACTAGTTTGGTTTAGAAGAGAACGTATTAATGATTTAGTTAAGTAACAGATTACATGCTTGCAAATCTGAATAAATCTGTATGTTTGCACTTACCTTGTTTGAGATATGAGCACAATGTGACCTGTGCATACCTGGCACCATCATATAAGATTATATGCCTTGATTAAAAAAAAATAAAATGTGCAGTGCTTTATTTGTAATCAAAGGGGAAATGTATCTTAAGTTGTGAGCTTATTGGGATAAACAGTTGTCTTGCTGATAATGAAACTTAGCAACATTTAAAAGAGTGAAATCTCAAGGTTCATAAGACAAATGTATATATATATACATTTCACTGCTTTATAGATTTTGGTTTTTTACATGATTTGATTTTTTTCAGAGAATTGACTTGTAAACTTGGAAATGTGTTCTGAGGGTATTCTGTTAATTTTACTCTAAAGCTATTTCAGACAATAGACCTAGCAGTGACATTTTGCATTTCATTTCAACAATGCTTGCTGTTTTATTTTGTATATAACTAGGCTGCTCATTTCTTTAAAATATGATTTAATTTGTACAGCAGAGGAATGTTATTGTATTAGTTTGTAACTATTACCTAATATTGAGTTTTGGAAATGGAATGCTTATGTGTAATTGAATACTCAAATCACATGGAAACACTGATTTAACAATGTTAAGTACTGCAGCATTAAAAGGAAAAAAACCACCAAACAAATTATTTGTATTCACTTATCTAATGGGGTGCCATCAATTAGGATAGGCTGAATTAGAGATCTAGAACCCTTTATGCTACATTATTACTGGATAATATTGTCCTTATTCAATTAAACTTGCACCGTGCTCACCAGCTCTGCAAATTGTAAAGATTATGCTAAATGAATATTGATTCTTCTTACTTCTTGGGAGGCTGCAGCATATTATTTCTTTGTTACAGTAAATAGCTTAGTACAGTAGCTGTGTAAGAGAATCATTTAATTCCTTCCAACTTCAAGAAACATTTTCATAGATGTCCTAGGATAAGAAAATGATATAGTTTTGTTGATTTTGTTCTTTAATGCTGCAAACTATTAGTATTTATAAAAACAAAAAAGCCAACTGATTTTGCACCATTTTTGTTACTGTGACCATACAAAAGGAATCTGCTAAACATAGCTAAATGGTGTCAATATAATTGTATCTATCCATTGCATAGTAACGCTAAGATCACAACCAAGCAAACTTAACAGATTGGAGTCTGAAAGTTCAAATTATGCATGGCTGAATCTGATTGTGACTGCTGTAGAATATATTTGTTGCTTTCTGTCCTCTTCGTAATTAAAATAATTTGCAATCATCAAGATGAAACTCCAAAGTGACATGTAAGCTGATTTGAAAGACTTTGCAAGGGAAGTCATCTTCAGAAAAGCTAATGATTTCACTCTATTCTTTAAAATTACTCTTAGTGTTACTGTTGGTCTTTTAAAAGTTCTCAACGTCTCCTTTACAAACTGATTGGAGTTGCCTATAGAAAGGAGAATAGCATAGTCTTACTGAACATCACAGGCAGGCAGAATTGGCCATGAGATTATATTTGTAGTACTAACAATCTATTATATTTTGTTTTTTCATAGCTGAATGGATGAATTTTTATTTTTTTTTTTGCCAAGTTGCCATAACATACAAGGCTTCCTATTTATAAAAATGTAGACATTCTAAAAGTTTCTGTCAAGAAATGAAAACATTTGGACTGGAATAGAGATTAGTCTAGGCCTTAGAAACAACGTCTATGGTGACTTTTTAAATATGTGGAAATATTTGACTGTTGGCTTTTGAAAAGTTGTATTTAAATTAAAGCTCATTTGACGTGCTCTTCATATTAAAAAGCTATTGTTCTGGAAGTAGTTTATTATCTGCTTGAAGGCTTAAGGATATTAGTAAAATTTATTTAAATATGCGTGGTTTTGGTTTGGCTCTTTTTGTTTGTTCCTTTGTTTTTTATTTGTTTGTTTGATTTGTTTTTATTTTAATAAGAGATGTATACAGTTGTAATTCTACTTCTGTGGTAGCATTTTATTTCTCCTGAGGAAAATGTGTTTCTTATCCAAAAAATCTGGCTGGCCCCATAATTTAAATTGAAATAAAATTTTGAAGAAAAATGTGTGGTGTTCTCTGTGTTACAGAAGAGGATGAGTTTCTTATGGTTATGTATCTGTTCTCTTTTATTGCTGTAGAGGGGGTCCGCTTTCTCCCTTTTAAATGTGAGAGTTTTAAATCATGGAAAACAGGCTTGCCAAAAACATCTTGAAGGAACTAAGACAGAATGCTGTGTTAGTAATCTAATTAGTTGTCAGTTGACTCTCTTGTGTATTTGTAGTGTTATTTGGGGATTCTATTCCTTTTTTGCATTTCCAGGGGCAAAAAGAGGAGATACAGCTCGCTACATCAAAACTAGAGGCAGGAACTGATTAGTGGAAGTGAATCCTTGGTAATTTTGGGACGTTCCCTTCTCTTTACATTTGAGGATCTGAAAGTGTGTGCAACTGGTAGCTTTTTCCTTAGGAAATTCTGCAGTCTTTTTGCTTTTGAAACTATCTTCCTCTGTTTTTCACAGGTAACATCCCAAGTTCTGCAGGATGGCAAACATCAAGAGTGTCTGTTACATTAAAAAAAAAAGCCTAACAAAAATATTCAGGAGTTCTTGATGCAGATTCTTCAGTTGGTTTTGTTTAGCAAAACTACTGAAAAATCTGTTTTCCTGACGGAACATACTTCCCTTGAAGACAAAAATAATTGGTCTTCTATAGGTACCAGAGGCTACACCTGTTTGAGCCTTTCTATAAAATGCTGATAGTAAGATTGTGGGTTCCAAGGGAAGGAGTCATTTATACTTTTAGTCAAACAAATTGCAAATTTTAATTAATAGCAAGAATATTCAAGTTGGGTGTTTGACTGGGTGTTGTGATGAAACAGCCCTGGTGGGAGGAGGCATGGGAAAATGCAAGGAGGTAATAGAAATATCTGGGTTGAAAGGGACCTCTAGAGGTCATCTAGTCCGACACCCCAATGTTGCACTGACTTAAAATTTATTTTCCCCACAAAGTTGATCAGCCTTCTGAGCTGCCATCTATAGGAACCAGAGGAAAATTTGCCCTTGGAGCCCATGGGAGCAGGTTCATGGACAAAGCTGCTTTCACTAGTAACTTTGCTTCTGTTTGTGGCACCTTGGGTGCAGTGCCTTTATCTTCTGTAATTGTTTTGATTATTTCTCATTATACATCTCTACTCTGTTCGCCAATTATTTTGGCCTTTGTACTGCTGTTTTAAGTGCTGTTTCTTTTGCTTTTTGACATTGTAATTCGATTTGATGGTTAGTATAATAAGGAAAAAATAACCCTGTTCTTCTGCATGCTCTTTAAATCAGCTTCCAACTTAGCACATTGAATGAGTAGTTGTTTCTAATGTATGTAATCTGTCTTTACTAGTGTGCCTGGGTAGATCCACTTTAATTCTCATGTGACTGAAGTCAGGTGAAAATATGGGGGGGAATTAAACTATTTCAGTTATTTGAAGGAAATCAGTTATTTCATGAGAGAAAAGGTCTGTTTTGCCTCTTATTTAAAGATACTGGTTGACTCCCCTAAAAAATGACACTCCAGAACCCTATGTTAGACAGCCAACATCAGATTTTTATTTTGTATGTCGTATTCACACCAGAATATAAAGACAAGCTCTTACTCAGACTAGACATTCTGGTTGACACAAGAAAATCATGATACTTTGTTTTCTTCCTGAGAAACACCCTGGCCAGAACTGGCTTGCTTTCACTTTTCGTAAGTGGACCCACTTTAAAGGTTTCCTCACCATCTGTGGCAGGAGAGATTCCCAGCTATGTTACGGTGGGGCTGATCATAACTGGTACACAGTCACACAACACAGTAAACCTGTCTGGTGTGGTGTTGAAATATCTCTCTAGTCTTGATCAACTCTTTAGATGTCTCAAGATAGACTACAGGTATCTTGAGTGTCTTAACGTCTTAGATTGAGACAAACACTATATGCCCTGCATGTCACATGGTGAACAGTGGCTGAAAGTACTCTTGCTCCTTGGTGTTATTTGGGAAGCTCTGGAGCCCAGCTCTATAATTTCTAATTGCAGTCTCCTCTTCTCTTGGTTGTTCACTTAGTTTGGGTGAAACCTGCAGGTGGAAGTGGAGAGGCATGGTGACAGTTATTAAAATGTCTAGGTAAAGCATATGTCTCATTCCTTATTGCTACTTTACTATTTTAAAATGTTTCCCCTTTTTATCTTTGATAAGAGAATAAACTGAAAGCTTGCAAGGGGCAATTTAAACTTTTGTAGAGTAACTTTTAAAGACCATTAAGTTGTGAGTTCATTTCTTCCAGCTCAGTGTTTCTACTGAAACACTGCTTCTTTCAGCTTTTATTGTTGTAAATTAACTTTCCCTTGACCATGTGTGGCATGCTCGGTAATTAGTAAGCTTCTTGCTTCTGAACTTATAGTCCATAAAGGATATTTTCAGCAATTCTGTTTTATCTTAGTTAATCCCTTAAAAAAAGAATCCCAATCCTCTTGGCAAATCACT
The DNA here is from genome assembly GCA_024611195.1 of Ceyx melanurus. Taxonomy (NCBI): domain Eukaryota; kingdom Metazoa; phylum Chordata; class Aves; order Coraciiformes; family Alcedinidae; genus Ceyx; species Ceyx melanurus. The sequence goes on along the minus strand of JANHGL010011982.1, from coordinate 11,773 downwards.
TCTTTCCACTCTTGCCCTTCCCTTCAAATTTCTGTCATTTGTATTTTCCTTCCTGTCAAGGCGTAGCAAGTCCCCTTTAAAAAATAACAAAAACAAAACACTTCTCTTGTTTTCCCTGCCTGTGGGGGCAGGGCCAGGCCAGTCAGGGCCGGGGGCGGCCTGGACATGCATGCAGACAGAAACGGAAGAGGAGTGTTTTTTTCAGGAACCCTCTATTTTTCAGCATGAACTGGGGAGGAAGGAAGCTGCCGATTACGAGCCTGTTTTCGTCAGCCTCAGGCTGAATTTCTCCAACCAGTTTTCATCATCATGATTCTCTGGAGCACCTCTTCCAGTTGTGTATTTTTGTGTTCGTGTGATACTTTGATCCCCTGAAACCTTATTTCTCTCCCATGCATAGTGAACCAGAGTGGGGATTTTCAAATCTCTCTCTTGTTTTCTTCCCTTCTCCCTGCCCTTTTCAATGGCATTCCTGGTGGCCCTGCTGATCATCAGAGGGAAGGGCAGCCATCTGTGTCTGTTACTTATTGCTGTTTCAAAGTTAACTGATTTCACATTGTTGTTCGTCTTTGCATTCTATACAAATACCCATCTCTCTCTTTTTATAT
>JANHGL010011977.1:0-47793 GCA_024611195.1 Ceyx melanurus | reverse complement strand
CTGGTCTAGTTGAGGGTGTCCCTGCTCACTGCAGGGAGGCTGCACTAGATGACCTTTGGAGGTCCCTTCCAGCCCTAAACTTTCTATGATTCTATGATTCTAATGCTTCAACTGTACAAACTGTGGCAACAGTAGGACTGCTGTCTACTATAGCCATTGAGCTCTGCAAACTAGAAAATAGTCCAGCTGAAAAGGGATAAACAGATCTAAAGATAAGTTTTCAATGATTTGCTGTCAGACTGTAAAGATTTATTGAGTGGGTGCTCTGGGTCTCCTATAATACCATTACCAGCTTGGTGGATGGGCTAGGGAGTTATTAAATCTGCAGATAAGAGTGAGCTGGAAGGGGCTCTACACATGTCTGGAAGGCAGTATTTGAAGTGGCTAATGGGAAAAGTGGCCCTGGAAAATAGTTTATGGTTCAAGAAGGACAACTGACAGTCAGAAAGCTACTGAATCCTCTTTTGGAGATGATGTCACCACATTTTGAGAGAGGTCTGAGCCAAGTGGTGACAGTTAGAGAGCAGACAGGGTGGAAAACTTGACAGGTGAAGAAAGAGAAAAAGAACTGAGCTTAACTGAGGGAACTAATGACTGAAGTCAGACAAAACAATCATCTCTAAACACACAAAATGTCACAGGAATATGCTCTGATTTTTGGTGGTTTGTTTTTTGTTTTGTTTTGTTTTTTGTTTATCCTGCCTGCTGTGGTGAGGGAAAGAAATAATAGCCTTAAATTGTAGAAAGAGGGACTTAGGTTTGCCATTAGAGACAATTAGAATTAGGTTTGCCATGAGATTTTCTAGGAAGCATACCTCACGGTTTCCCCCTTGCATCTTTTCTACCTCCTGCTGAAGAATAGGGCCAGATGAGTCATTGCATCTTCTCTCATTTCTCTTGATCCTTTGGGGTGAACAGCAGTGGAACCCATCTGAACCCTGCTATACTGAGAGGAACAGATGGACTTCAGAAGCAGCACATGTGCAAACCCTCAAGGAGGCGTTGCCACCAGAGCATTCTGTGCCCCCAGAAACAGCTTTTAAAAGTCAAATCCCAGGCACTTCTTTTAGACAGAGTAGCTGACAACATAAATACTGTCTGTAAGATACCTAATCCTCCAAGAGTGTTGCAGTAAAGCTAACAAATGCTATGCTAAGCAGAGTGGACAAGGATCCTGGCATGGCCAGCACTCTGGGGAAGGCAGTGATGGTTTGGGATGTGTGGAAGGATGACTAGAAGAGGGTTTGGAAGAAAATGTCAAGATTTCATGTCTCGTAGTTGATGAATGTTGTTGTTGTGAGGGTCTGTTCATGATGCTGTGGGTCTGACAATAGTCCTCCAGATCATCAGGTTTGAGATCTCCTGTCTGGAGAAGATACTGTTGCCTTTCCAACCCAGCAGCACCCTTCCACTTGCACCCATCCACTGTGTTACAGAGCACCAGTGCACCTGTAGCTTCCCATGCCATGGTGCCACTTGTCCTGTGTCCTGGGATGGCCAGCAGCAAGACAGCACCTTCATAGGTCTGTCTGGAAAGAGAAGAGTGGGATCAATCCTGCCTGCTTAGCTCCCTCACCTAATAAGATCTCTGTCCCTCTATAAAAGAAATCATGCCACCAAACACATACTGAAAATACCAGAATTAAAGATGTCTTTCCAAGCTTAATCCTGACCCTCCAATGCCACTCCATTGTGGTGCACCCATTAATTATGTGATCACATGTTATTTTTTCCAGATGCCCCACTGCATCATTTCTCATTACTAGTTTTAGTAATCAGCTGATAGCAAGGTCTATAGAGGAAAACACAGATGGGAAAGGTTAATATTCAACTGGTTTTAATAGGTCAAATTTGAGCAGATGCAAATGGGCACAGTAAATGCTGTTGCTTGAACTCCCCTCCTGCAACATTTCCAGTCTCTGTTATATAGCTTGGAGATGCAGCTCCTAGAAGCACCACAGAGGGGTTTGGACAGTGAAGAGAGATGGGAAAGTTAAATAAGGAGGTTGTGGGGAGACATAGATGGAATGCCTACAAGGATCTGGGGAAAGAAAAGGCAGTGTCATGCAGCTAGTTTTCTTTCCTATGAGCAGGAATTGTGTGTTGCATCAGGCAGTACTTAGAGGAGGAAAGAGACAAATATTTCCCAAACATGTAGCACTTTGCATTAGGCTCAGGCTGAAAACCTTGGCTCAAACCAAACCTGAACATGAGAGAATTTAACCACTAGAGCCAAACTTTATGGATAGCATACAGCTCTGGGGAAAATAAAGGTATCAAAGCATATTCTCTTCCTTTTGAATAAGGTTCAAATATGGAGGTCTGGTTTTGATAGAAATTTACCATATGTTCCACCTTCCTAAAGAAAAAATATTGAATGAGGTGGTATAGTCCTTAATTCACCTTGCTAGGAAGAACCATCTTTGAGTGCCTGACCTGTTACAGATGTGTCACTTTTTAACATAATTCAGCCTGGCTTAACACATCTTGACAGGATATAATAACTTTGTGGGAAAGAAAAAAGTACTCATCCTTTTGGACTAGGCTTTAGATCCAATAATATTGATATATTAAAAATACTGGGAAACAAACAAACAAACAAACAAAATCAAACAACCCAAAACATTACAATTGCATTGTAGGAATTAGATGTATTAGATCAGCTATTTGTCAGGTGGTGTAATCTGATGGTCCCAAAGGTCAATGATGTTTTTCAGTAGTGGTGAAACTCCTTTCAGTCTTCGGTCACTGATGTTTCTGAAGTGCCAGAGGTTAAGATGCTTGAATAATTAAATTGGACAAAATCTAGCAACTTTCAAAACTCCACATAACTAATTATTCACTTTTTCTTGGTGCAGTAGGTAGTTCATAGTTATTATAAAATGATCAGGTTTTTGGAGGGTCACAAAGTTGTGGAATTAACAATCACACCAGGGGTCTCACTTGGCTTGAGCCATGTCAATGTTGTGCCTGTGTGGGTATTTGGTGGTTAATGTGGGTCAGGTTCAGTCTCGGTCCCAGACAGTGGTGGCCAGGTGGCAACAGCAGAGCAAGGAAGGCTTGAAGTGAACTGAATTTGGGGTGTTCTGTGTCAAAGTTTTGGCTGCAGATCTTCTTGAGCTGTCAGTGAGCAAGCCTGGAAGTTACCTGTGTTACTGTATGCAAAGACCTGAGTCACTCCTGCACTTCTCATAGTGGACTGTTACCAGATGGGGATTAAAAGACCCAGTCTCACCACTAGAATCAGCCCCAGAAAGTGACTGGGGGCAGGGCCAGGCATGGAGGGAGGATTCCCTCAGGCACTGCTTGCCCTGCATCTCTTTTTAGGACTCATCAGAGGGCTGGAGTTTTCCAAGTGATGTCAGCCTGGCACAGTCCACCACGCTCAGCTGGGCTGGAAATATTTTTAGAATTTTATTGCACCCTTAAGGGAAATAACTACGTGATTTCTTTGGCCTTACACGGGCCAATCGTAGAGCTACTCAGAGGCCTTCATCATTTCAACTTCATCGTGATGCTCTGAAACAGACAATCTCCAGTTTACAGCTGGGGGATGTCAGCCTGAAGGCGAGTCAGGTGGTACGGTCAGGGGTCCCTGGGAAGCCGCTGGTGGGATTTGGAGGCGAGGAGGTCATCTTCACATCCCATACGAAGCAGATAAAAGCCTGTTAGTCATTAACTGAAGCTTATCGCAGCTGATGGCACCGCTCCATCTCCTCACCAGAAGCCTGCTGCAGAGCCTAGCGGTGCCGCTGGAAAGGCTCCCACTCGCCCGAGGGGCTTTTGGCCGCTTCTCTGGGCCCTGCCGCCAAACGGTAGTTTGCAAACGCAGCCTGCGATTGCCTCTCTCTTCACTCACCCCCGTCAAGGGCTCGGCTGAATACAGCAATAAGGAAGCAAGGAGGGTCAAGTTTATAAATGACTGTGGGAAGTTTGGTTTCCATGGCTGCCAGCAATTACTGTGCAGACTCAGATGAGTGGAGATTACAGCCCAGGGCTGCTATTTTGCGTGCTGGCAAGACACAATAACAAATGACAAACTTAATTCACTGCTGCAGCGGGGAGGAGGCATCTCACTCTGTGAACCTGGGGCTTATCTTACAGGAGAAGCAGCTCTAAGTGGATTTCTCCTTTTTCTGGCTGTGCTGATGCCAGCTAATGCATATTCTTCAGTCACTAGCATCATCTCACCTCAGAGATCTTAAGTCTATTAGTCACTCACCCTTTCTATTTCTGGACCTGAGAATTGTTAAGCCTGCAGAGTGGGCTTAGAGGTCAGCCTTTTTTTTTTTTCTTTTTTTTTCCCCCCAAAGGATCTCATAAGCTCTTTGCTAATTGAAATACAGAAAAAATGGTTGCTTGGCTAAGATGTAGGGTGGCAGCTTGCATTCCACAGGGGCTGAGAGCTCACCTCTCTCCAGAATATTTCCACATGCTGCCTACCATCAAAGCAGATGCCATGGACTTTATTTATAAGATTACAAGTCCACACTATGGAGCCTTTTATTACTATTAGTAATCAATTAATACTATACAGCTAGCTGTACTAGCTCAACTTGGTATCATGACTCAAACTACAATAAGGGGTGTGCACTTAGGCAGTGCATGGTGCACATTAGTATTCCCAGAAAGAAGGTTCTGTGAGAGCATCTCCAGCCATTTTGAGCCCTTCCTGGTGTCTCAGAGACAAAAGAAGACATCTGGGGCAAAAGAGAAACTTTGCAGTCTGCTCAGTGCTGAGTGGTAATAAAATATATAAGTATCAATAAGTTGGTACTGAGACAGCACTTTTCAACTGGTATTGGAGTTGTTGCAATGTCATGACACAGAGGACAAGTAAATGTTCCTTTCCAACAGCCATGGGAGATAAATACCAGGAGTGAAGTTAGGCATCAATACCCAGCTTCAGAGGCAGGTATCACTCAGCAAGTAGCTACTCCACTGAAAGCAATGGTGCTTTTACTAGTGATGCTGCCTCTCTGTTGGATGGTGGTCAGATCACCTGTGCAGCCATCACTCCCATAAACTGAGCAGTTTGGCTCTTGGAGTCGTGACCTGGAAGACAGGTTTTCAAATCCAGCTCTTCTTTGGAGCAACTCCAACACATCAAACTGTTTCTTGAACTGAGCAGCCTGGGTTCCTGCTGTGGTTGCACCAGTTTCAAAGGAAAGGTGAAATTCTCTCTTTCCTGTCCTCAAAGGTGGCCTTTATCAGATGTTCTATCAGATGTTTTGGTGACAGTATCACACTGGATATTCGTACTTGACTAACTGGAGTTTGTAACTCATTGAAGACATTCCTGTCCCTTCCCCATCTTATAGGTACCACCTATATTTTCTGTTCCTAGATATGTTCACTTCACATATAATTGAACTGAAACATATAGTTCTGCCATACTTGCTTCTGTCAAGTTCACCAAGATATGACAAAGTTGTTTGCATCAGTGAATCATAGAATGTTAGGGGTTGGAAGGGACCTCTGGAGACCATCGAGTCCAACCCTCCTGCCAGAGCAGGATCACCCAGGGCAGGCAACCCAGCAACAGATCCAAGTGGGTCTTGGAAGTCTCAAGAGAAGGAGACTCCACAACCTCTCTAGGCAGCCGGTTCCAGTGCTTTTTCACCCTCCCAGTAAAGAAGTTTCTCCTCATTTTGAGGTGGATCCTTCTGTGCTCAAGTTTATACCTGTTATTCCTTGTCCTATTACTGGGCACTACAGAAAAGAGATCATAGAATCATAGAAATGTCTGGGTTTGAGGTCATCTAGTCCAAACCCCCTGCTGAGAGCAGGGACATCTTCCACTAGAGCAGGTTGCTCAGAGCCTCATCAAGCCCCACCCTAAATATCTCCAGGGATGGGGACATCCCTGAGATTCTCTCTTTACAATTTTCCACCCTTCCAATCTGAGTATGACAGATTTTAGTAGATCACAGATATGAATGTAAAAATACCATCATGCCACCCACCTAACCCTGTGGGATCCAACCCATAAGACAACTCTAGGATGACAGTTTTCTGTGTTCAGTCATATTTTCAGTCATCAGTCACCTTAATCCATTGACTATGTACTCTCTTGGTTTTGTAATGTTCTAGGATTTAAATCCAGCTAATGTGTGGTACCAAGTCAAATACTTTGGAAAATCTTGGTGTGTTTTCATCAACACTATTGACTTCATCAACTAAACTTGTAATCAAGGCAAAGAAAGATATTAAGTTCATTTGACAGGGTCTGTTTTCCATAAATCCCTGCTGATGGGCATGAATTATATTCCCCCTATTAGCTGCTCCATTATTTTACCTGGGATCGATGTTAGCCTGACAGGCCTATAATTACCTGGGTTGTCTCCTTTACCCTTTTAAAATATTAGCTCAACACAAGCTTTCTGTCAGTCCTGTGGAAATTCCCTGCTGCTGCATGAGTTATGGAAAATTAACCTTCATAGTACATAAAGCTGTAGCCAAAGCAGCACAGGGCAGGACAAGGATGTCTACTCTCAATCCCTGTCACTTGCCATGCTCAGAAGGTGTCCCACAGACTCCCTGGTATCATTGCACATTGTCAGACAAGTTGAACTCTGGCCTCTTGCCCTGTGACCATGAGTGCAGGACCCCTTTCCTCCCAGCTCCACTCCGTGATGCCTTTTTTTCTGCTCCATATCATGGCCATGTCTTCCACAGTGTGGGCTTTTGGGACCAGAGCTGGGGTCTCTGGAGGAGTCATGCTGCCTGTGGAGCACATCCCAGATGCGGGTGGCAGAAGCTAAGGACTTCCCCATTGTGGTGGCTGGGCTGCTGGAGCACTAGGCTGCTAAGAGGCAATAGTGCCTGGCAGCTCTGCCTGCTGCCTGGGGAGCAGCCCTGAACCTATATTTCACCTTTGGATGCTGAGTCTCTTGGCTGGTAAAACAGGGGTGACTGTTTCTTGGCAGGGATTGCTGTGGTCTGTGCATGAGATGAGGTAAATGTAATATATTATCTGTCTTCTCTTTTCTGTTTTCCCTTCTTTCCCCATCCCTTTCTCCACAGTCTTTTCTCTGCTTCTGCCTGCTTCTTAACCCTTGTCCTTGTCTGAGCTTCTGCTGCTGTTATCACACCCAGGCAGCATCTGACTAAAACAAATGAATGTGCATGTAGGCACGAGAATCCACAGTGTATTGGACCACAAGATGAGTGCTGTGGCTTTCAGGCTGTGGAACTGTTCTTCTCTGTGTAGGCTGCTGCTTTAACCAATGCCAAGGTCCCCTAGGTGAGACACAAACATCTTTTAATACATAACTAAAAATTGGCATGAGAAGCTACAAGTTCTGTAAGGAGGCAAGCAGCCTTATATGCAGAAAGAGTTCATCATCAGTAATACCAATAACTTCATAGAGCACAAGCTCCTTCACTCTTGGTTTCTGTAAACTCAAAAAAGGCTCAGCACATACACACAGAGCATGAAAGTATTGAAAAGAAGCACTCGTGTCAAGCCAGCTTACACACAACCCATACTTTAGTAGCTGATTTAGTTTTAGGTATTCATTTTATTATCTTTTGATCTTCATCATCTTCTTTTGCCTATGGGTGCACTATACCATCTCAATCCTAAACCAAGAAGTTTTTAATTGCATGGACCCCTTATGTTGACCTCCTTCTATGAGTGTTAAAAAGCTGGAGCAAGTGAATTTTCCTTTCTGTGGGAAAGTGAAGGTTGTCACCAAGCTGTGACCTTGCTGGCATTTGTTTGTAAACAGTAGAAAGATGTTTTGACTATGGGTGTTGTGGCACCCCAGACAATCACCCCAGGGGGTGGCTGATTTCTTGCCCATTTACCATGAAGTTAAAAGGGTATAAAAAGAGCTGTAAATTAATAAATAAAGGGATCTTGGAATCTTGGTGAAGGAAGTCGTCTCTGCTTCTCTCTTTCTCCTCCTCTGGCTACTGGCAGATAAACGACATCCTTCTACTTTTTCTCTGGCCTTCTGAGAAAACAGATCTGGTGTTTAGAGAAAAAAAATAATCTCAAGGGTTACTGTCCTTTGCTTCCTAAAGTGGTCTGAGTTAAGAAAGGAGAAAGGATAAAAAAAAAGTTACAGAGCCAAGAATTTAGGAAGGAAATATGTGAGTGTAGAATTTTTCCTCATGGACTATTGATAAGGGACACAGTCAGTGTAGCAGCAGGGAGTGATCATCCTGTCGGGTCAATGGGATGGAAGAGACCCAGAGAACTTACTCGAATGGACGAGGACCCATGTAAGATGCTAAGCACAGCTTGCACGTGGATCTTAGTTTGTGAGCAAGTGATGTTGCTCTGCCCAACACAGGCCCCATAGAATAGTAATAAGGGAACATTAAGGACTGAAACCAACTCAGAGTTATTTTATTAGTGCATGTGGTTATCAGGCAAAGCCTAGCACCGAGGATCCTGTTACACACCACTGCTTCCAAGTCATTACTCCAAGCTTATGAGAGGAGCACATTTCCCTCCTGGGGGACTCCAGATAATTGTTGATTTGGAGAGTGAAGATGAATGGCAATGCTGAACCGTGTACACACACAACACACACACAGCACGTCACACTTTACTCCCTCTGCTTTAATGTAGATGCATCAAGAAGAGGCTGAGTCACTGATTTCCCTCTCTGGGATGAACCCTAAACAATAGGTAGGCACTGACACAATTTGTTTCTCAGTCTTTCTGATAGCAGATAAATGAAGCAGCACTGAGAGTAGCACTGAAGCCACTCACCGACCATAGGGCACCCACCCTAGCATACACTGAAGAGCACTGGGATAATGACACAGCACATCCCAGGCAAGGTGGGATTAACTCTTGCTTGTCTGCAGGAAAACAAGCTTGAGCTGAAACTGGAGTCACTAAGTAATTTAACTCCCAGTTTGAGCTGAGTGGGTTGCTATTTACTGGAAGTCAGCAAAGTCCTAAGACCTGGCACACCTGTCCTTACTAGTGTTGTTTAGCAAGGAAGGAGATGCTGCAGTATTTGTAGCTCCCAGTGTAGAGCAGGAGACAAGTTTCATAGGTGCAGAGCCAGTAAGAAAGGGCTGAAATCCTTCATGCGTGCTGGATCCAGAGGCACAGGCAAGTGAGTTCATGTAGCTCAGTGACTGTAAGGTCACATGAGACAAGAAGTTTTCTTTCCCTCCTGCACTGAGCTAGGAACACCTGAGCTCAGTCAATTATGGCAGCTCAGCTGATGAGTGGTCATTCCATTTTCTGGTGGCCACTCTGCCAGGGGTATAATACAGATGTACTGCTCATCCCAGCACTGCTTTAAAGGAGAGGGAATCAGGATGTGTGAAATAAAGAAGCAGCAGCATTGTTGGTGCCCACAAGTCCTGTGAGCAGGAGGGTGCTGGCTCATTGGTGGTTTTTCACTGAAAGACCAGCTTCTTCCTTCTCAGATGAGCTGAGTACTGCTGAGTCAAAAGAGAATGATCTGATTTTAAGAAATTTGAAGTAAGCCATTTCCTCTTATGTCATTTCTCTTCCCTGTATTTAACCTCCACTTATGAACATCAAAGCAGCAATGGTCTTTTTCTGTCACTAGCACACTGCAGAATGTCAGGGGACTACTTTGGCCCTTGATGAAAGTGCAGTCAGCTCCAAGTACACTCCAGACAGACACCAGGGAATGTACAGGCTGCCAAAGACACTTGTATCCAAAACAGCTAGGCAGTGGTGGCTGTAGCACATACATCTCCAGAAGAATAGGGCTCATCTTGCCCATGTCAGTTTTATGGCAGCGACTCCTTTGGGTCAGGATTAACTCCTGTTGGAGTAATTCTCACATATACTGCAGCATCTGAATACATGATCCTGTGTGACCCTCATTGTACGAGTGGTTCTTGCAAAATGCCCAGACAAGGGCCAGCTCTCTGTTTTTCAGGTCCACCATGGGGTTCCACCAGTAGGATATTCACTCCTACCACCATGGCTGGTGATGCACCCCTCCCTGCTGAGGGTATGCAGAGCCCTAGCAGGACTTGCTGCCCCAGGCATGATTCCTTCTGGTCCATCAGTCAGCGCCTCTTTAGTGATCTGGTGATGACAGGGCAAGAAGGAAGGAACAAATTCTCAATGTCTTAATGCGAACAGCAAAGAAAAACTGAATAAAATATAAGAAATTATTTGACAGCTTGTCATTAATTACAGAGCACCAGCTCTGTGCAGTAACCTGGACTAAGCAGAGTGGTCCCTCGGGGGTACAAACTTCTCTTGCTCTCTGTGCTGTTTGGCTGGGAGCTGGAAGGGATGCCATCAACTCATCAGGAAATGCAATGTTCTTACAGACCCAGAGGTGCCTTAATTTCCATAATAATATTGTTTTCTTCTCTTAATTATTAATCTTCCTAGATGAATATAGTCTTTAAAAATGTATTAAGCAGAGCTGTTCTGCCCTGAAAGAAAGAATAATAGTAAAACTTTGTCTTCTAGCTGCCTGGAGGCTATATCCCACAGCAAGATGTTTGAAGGAGAAAGAATAACCTAACAAAAAAAGTATTGCTTAGAGACTTCAGGAGCTTCATTTCTGTTCTTGACTGTGCCATAGGTGTCCTCTGTCACCTCATAGGTGTCTGCTCCCTCACCATCTAAGTGTGGTGCAGAACAACATGTATTTCCCTGGCACATGCTTTCTTTTGAGGCTTTAATGGTCTTGCTTCTTACTCTGCAGAGGAGACAGTGATCCAGGGGACTGGCGTCACATAGGGGGACTTAACTGCTATTGAAATGCATATAGGAACATAGGGAGCATTGATGCTGATTTGGAGAGGGTCTGGGAAACAGATGTAACTGCACTGTGGGGGTTTTCCAGCCATTTTTCAGGTGATGCTGGCTGTCATCAGTCTCTAAGGCAATGTTCCAATGCTGTCATAAAAACAAATCTCTGGCTTTTAAGGTAAAAAATCGATGTCACTTAGCTGTGGTCTCAGACACGCTCAGATATCCCCCGAGAGAGAGAGAGAGAGCACCTGATGGCAGCCTTCTCCCTCTCTGTCTCCTGCAAGTCCTGCAATGCCAAGCTGCAGGTGAGGCATCAGAGAGCAAGCACAAAGGGTATCCTCAAGGCAGTTTTGTGCTGCTATGAACTATAATCCAAACCAGTAATGTGGTAATTTGCTTACAGATTCCCCCTGAAATATAATCTGCATGGTTCAGTTAGGGGAAAGGAGGCAAAATACTTAAGGAATTGATGCCAGAGAGCACTCAGGGCAGGAATGAAGCAGCAGCAGCACTTGGACAGACCCCTGCATGCTCTCCTCTGCACTGGCTCTCTGGCAGTGTAGCTTGTCCCCTTGAGGAGAGCAGAATCCCCTGCTAGGATTGTTTAAACTGACTTTGCAAAACTCATCTATTCCAAATGACTACCCAAAGTAATCATTTACATGCAGCCGAGTGTTGTCTCAGAAGTAATTTATCTCTGATTACTTTTAGAATGTGCATGCTAGTCCTGTGCTGCTGCACAGCGTTACATGGCAATCAGCTCTGCACTTCAGAGAGGAAAGCTTAACTGGCCCCACACAATCCAGACCCCTTGTCAATGGGAAATAATCTGATTATTCCATAAGGTAATCATTATTCCTCTGCAGAAAGGTCTTTTCCCCTGTTACACCCACAGATCCCATCCCAGCATGAATGGAACGGGCCGCTAGGTGGAAGTGTTGGCTGAACAAGCTCAGGAGATGGCGAGCTAAGAGAAAGTCCTGGGTTCCTGGCTTGCTTTCACTTTAGGAACATCTGTGCTTGCAGCCCAGACTCACACTGGATCTGTTCATGGAAGTTCCCTTTGAACAAGGCTCAGCATCATTTTGCTGGTGGCTCATTTTACAACTTGTTTTTGATTAAAATAAACAGAGTAATTGCATCTTAAATCGAGGTCAGTAAACACCTAATTGAGGCAGTCCCATAATAAGGAAGCTGACACCAAGAAACTTCAGCAACCACGGGTTTCCTGATGACCTCAGCCATTCTGAAAAACATGGCTGTTCATTTCAGTGACTCAAAAAAATATAAAGCCAACCAACCCAACCCCCTTTGGATTTAGGGAACCTTTGGCAATCCTGGCCTGCCATGTTTTCCTGCTACCTCCTTATGTTCTATTTTGCTGCAACTTGAAATTTCTGGGGAAAATGAGCTTTTGTCCAACAACGAGATGGTTTTAGCTGAAGAAGAGCTGGTGCAGCTATAGGAAGAGCTACAGAGGTGTGGTGCCAGCCTGACACCTCAGCCTTGCTGAGATGAAGGGGGTGGCCTGGGGATGCACACTGACTTCAGTGGTGTGAAGAAGACTGGTCATAACAGGGGCAGCCTGCCCAGCCTGTGTGAGTGATGAGGGCTTGTCACATGTAGAGACAGGAATTCATAGGCAGTGTGGGGAGCTTGGCTGCTCCCCACTCAGACACTGGAGATCACTGTCAAACCTGCATGACACGAAATTCCCATCCTCCAGGTTGCAGCCTGAGTGTCCTTGCAGCTAGAGAGAGAAGGTTTACCAGTGGAGGGAGGTGTTCCTGCATGAGAAACTGCTGCTGCTTTACTTCTTTCTGTATTTACTCTCCCAATAGTTCCCACTTAATTAAAACACTCCAGCAACAATAAATACTTGAGTGTGCAGTCTTGCTCATTAGCTGCCTCACACAGAGGGGTGCCCAGGGCTGCTGCATTACTGTGCTCTGTGGTGGCCATGTGCCACTCACTGTCCCCACCTCTTTATTGCCTCCTTAGTCCCCCCCAGCATGATGAGCTTGTACCTAAGGGGAGCATAAGTGAATCTTGAAAGGATGGGGGATTCATTTGGAGAATTATGGCACATCTCTGTGTACACTGGTATGGATACTGCAGTGGGATAGCTCTTTAAATCCCCCTGTACAACTCAGCTAGGATGGAGAGCTGGGTGCTGAGAGTTCTACACAGACTTTCTGGCAAGAGCACCTCATTGTACACTTGAGAGAAGAAAGGAGTGATGAAAATAAGTGAATGCCTTTAGTAGCACTCTTCTTGGAGCTGTGAGGAAGAACTGTGAGTTAAGGGGACAAACTATGCAGACTCAGTCATATAAACCTTAGGAAGACTCATAGAAGTAGGAAATTATCAGGTTCTCCTGTGGAAGACAGGGACAAAACCACTGCTTTTTTTTGCCTTAAGGGTTGAAGTTTTTTGGGTAGCTCTTGGAAGAAAGCCTTTTGGGGGACTGGCTGGTCCCATCACTGCCATGTCCCAGTCTCTGGCTCTGAAACTAAGCCAGGAGGTCAGGGCAGCCTCTGGGCAACTGCTCAGAGCACATGAATTGTGCTATTTCACACAACAGTGAGGTGATGGTTTGGGCTGCAGCTAGCCAAATAATAGTGTCACAGCCATGCAGCATTTTGGATTATCACTTTTTTTTCTACATGCTGCTGTAAGTCAAAGCTGTGCAACCTCAGGTTGTTCCCTTCATTGTATACATTAGGAGACATTCACTATTACATATTAATAATCCCCTTCCCCATGCCCTTTACATTTTGATAGCATGGTCCTTGGTGTATCTTTTAACACATTCATTACTCCTTAGGGGTCACACTTAGCAGCCTAAAGGAAATGCTGTGGGGAGCACTAAAGAAACACCATCTCCACACCAGCTTCTGTGTTTCTCCATAGAAAATCTGTTGAAACTGAAGTGTCAGGTATTGTACCTACCACTTCTTTTGCATGTTGCAAGATAATTGCTCCTGGGGTTGTGATGGTCTGGTTCATGATGTAGAGTACTTCTTGTTTTTCCCACTCTGTATGTCTCAGAGTGCCTAGGAAGAACGTTGCTGGTGCACCAGAACTGGTGACCTGCAGTACATCCCTAGTGTTGATTTTATTTTATATGGTGCTGTAGTCACAGAAAAAGTGAGAGCTGCTACCAGCAGAGCAGTAACAGCCCTAAGTTTGGAACGGCTTCAGAGCACAAAGAGTCCATCAGCTCTCAGACCTCCTGTCTTTCCTTTGCTCTACTGAAAAGTGCCCTGTCTTGGCAAACATGCCACAGTGTGAGCAGAGTGAAAAATTTTCAGAGCTGAGGGCATTATTCCTGAATCTGGCCACCCAAACTAGATTTGTAATGCCCTAGACCTCTACAGAGAAAATGAAATTCCAGCTACTGCAAGAATCAGATTAAAGGCTGAGACCATATATTCACATGATATCTTTGGAGCCTTGGAAATCCTGGAATCTGGAAGAATAAGAGGCTAAGACATCCCAACACTGGACATACTAAATAATACAACAGATTCTTATGGTAGGAAAAGGTCCCACTCCTGTAGTGGCTTCATCAGACTCATCACTGAGGACCTTGTGGATATAACTATGGTCCAAGAGGAGAGCAAGGCTCCTGCCAAAGGTACAAAGGTGGCCCAGCCAAAGAGCTAGCACTGATTTATTGCAGCTGAAGATCCATCCCAAATGCATGCATTTAGTGTGCTTTTTCTCCTCCCCAAAAGTGAATTCACTTGTTTTCTGAAACAGCAAGATTAATACTTAGCACTTGCTAACTACTTTACATGTTCACTGTGCTATACAAATATTAACTAATGAATCTCATCATGACATAATTAAATCTTATTTTACAGTGATTGAATGTTATCTTACACTTTGTACAATATTGTAATTACAAAGATATGGAAAAAAAAGCCAAATAAATTAAATGATAGATCTAAGAGTGAGAATGACTGACAGTTTTATTGTTTCTTTTTTTTTCTCTCTCTTTTTTTTTTTTTTTTTTCCTTCCTTATATTCAAGATGACTGGAGAATCCAGTGCAGTTTTCTGAAGGCCAGGACTTATAAGCACATCACTTTAGGAAATGACCAGATCCAAAACCCTGCAATGGTCAGGGTTTTGGGTTTTTTTGAGGTGGTCTTTTCAGTGCTGTCCTTTTTCCATGTGCCTAAGAGATAAACACCAGCCTGTGCTTAGTCCAGCCTGGACCTCCTGTTGCTCTCTGCAGGAACTGAAACTAAATGTAGACAGCAAAGGGTACTCCTTGCCCTGCCCCTGAGTATAACAGTTTGCTGTTACCAAGGAGAGAACAGATCATCCCAGCATACAGCCTCCTTGGCTCCCTCTTCATATTTCTATGTGTCAGACATCCCACCTCCTCCCTCCAGGACCTCACATGGGGTAGGTGTCTTTGCAAGACCTGGTCTTATGACTCCTTGGCTTGAAAGCAGCCCTGGGAAGCTGGATGCCAGGTGTTTGAGTCAGGGAAATGTGGAGCAGGGCACTCGGCCACCTGAGGTGTTGTGTGTGGGATGGTTTGGTGGCAACCCTCCACAGTGCCCACCCATGCAAGGTGGCCGAAGCAGCATGTGTTTGGAGACACTCTTCTGCTTGCTGCTCTGCAGACTGAGGTGATGAGCAAGCTGTGAGAGAGGGAGCAAAGATGCTGCATGAAAGGAAAGACTGTTACTGTAACACAGGATTACCTTCATCAGCCTCCATGTTACATGCTATCATAAAGAGAACATTTGACTCCAAGGGGTTACTTGGATGGATCTGCTTTCTAAAGGGAATGCCTTCCTCCCTTATCTCTACTGCCTTGTTTGCCAGGGATAAAGCTCTTCTGAAGCTCCCCTCAGGACACAAGGATTGTTCTGTTGGCACAGAGCAGGTGGGGCAAAATTGTTGTTGCCAGGGCAGGGTATTTGCACTGAGGTGCCCTGCATTTGAAATATGAGGATGGGCTGCAATCTCACTTCACCAAAGCAACAAAACCAGGGACAAATTGCAAATAAAGCAGTCCCATGAGACCAGTGGGGCCAGGCTCTGCTCAGTACAGGACACAAGGAAGGGTGTACCTGGCTCCAGACAACCATCTGGAGAGCCATAAAGATGCTCTGCCATGATCCAAATATCCAGTGCTCCCAGGAAAGCCAGGGATGCTGAGAGGTGGTGTTACTTCCACTTGGCAGAGCTCTTAGTGACCCCTGACTCCATGTGGGCAGCTGTTTTGAGGTGGGCAAAAAGATAGAATGGTAAATCAGGCACGTGGTAGGCAATAGCCACAAAGGTGAATAGAAGGACACAGGTGTTTATAGAAGGGCAACAAGACTAATTTGGTCTATGGCAGGAATAGAGGAGAAGTGGAAAAGCTAGAGGAGAAGCTCAATGATGAAAGATAAAGAAGATGCTGAGGGTGATTGATCAGGAGTAGAAGCAATAAAGTGGTGAGGAAAGATGGAAGAGGTCCAGCTGCATCCCAGTGTTAACTGTGGAAAAGCAGAGTGTGAGTAGCTCAGTGGGGAGCCTGTGCTAGTGCAGCCAAGCTGCTGCTAGGGGCAGACCAGGGCCCACTCAGGACTTAGATACCCTCATGTGCCTTAGGTTTGGTTAGGTTCCCTGCTGTACTAATGAAGACACAGTGACAATGCTCCTGGGAGGTGTGGGAAGGGGTGAAGGTGTTTATGGTGCTATCCAAGATGCCAAATCAACATTTCCTTCCTTCTACCTAGGAATGCAATACACTCAGAATTTTAATATGCTTATTCTGCAGTGGATTAGTCCAGCTGGCCAGGAGACGACTGAAACTGTGAGGTCTCTTTCTGACAGGTTTTAAGTCCCAATGGACCACAGTGCTGTAATTGGGAGAGCATCCCCCTCTTTTGGATCAGACTGCCAGTGCTGCTCTGATGGTTGTTCCTGCAGTTTGCAGGGCTGGCCTGGATCGATGGTTTATTGCTGGGTTATATTTCTGTCCCTGTCCCTTCCCCTGCCTTGTCAGGCACATCCAACATTGTCCGTGGCACACAGTGGGCTGGGGAAATGCCATCAGAGCATTTCTGCTCCTGCTTGCCATGGCCAGGTGGACAGCCTAGCTGTCAGTGCACACCATGTGGCAGGACATTTTCCTCAGGAGGGGAGCACTGGCCGTGTTTGGTGCCATTCTCAGCACCTTTTTCATAGCCTGTAAGCCAGACTGGGCATTTGAACGTTTCAGCTGGTGCACAGCTGGGAGCTGCTGAGGGCACTTGGTCCCACAGCACAGCCTGAGCTCACATCTCTGCCTTGACAGTCCAGAGGAAGGTAGGTCAAGCTCATTGCCATCCAGCACAGCAGCAGAGATCTATGCTTAGCCCTTCCCATCACTACCCTGGGTGCTGCTCTGCTCTTATGGATAGCTCTGTTCTCCTGTCCACCCAGCCACCTCACGTGTGCCTCCAGGCATTCTGCTAACATCTTTGTGTGGCTCCTTATTAGCACACACTGTTGCACAGTACTGCAGGGAAGGTGTCTGTGCTCAGGCATCTTCCAGCCATGCATGGGGCTTTGCTTGCAGGCTATGTGTGAGCAGTTAATTTGCATGTAATGGTGATGTGGAGGTGATTCTCTAGATGTATTGTAGACACAGCTGGAGCACCAGCTGGGTAAGTGGTCTGTAGCACTGGCAGAAGACATGCAAGTCGTGAACTTGCTGCATTTAAGATTATTTGAGTCCATCCCTAATGCTGCAGCACAAGTGTTCATGCTGATCTCTTTTTCAGGAGGTTTCTGTTGTTGCCCTGAGACAATGGGGAAATGCTTGTATGAGGAAGAGAAGCCACCCAAATTTGCAGTTACAGCTCACAAAAAAGAAAGCTTTGTCCTCTCTCTCACCTGGGCTGTGGGCTTTAACCTTGGGTCCCCCTTCCCACCCCAGCAAAAGCTTTGCATTGTTACGAAACTGTGAAAGCAAGCAAAAAGCCCCGGCTGAGGGAAAGAAGCATAGTGGTCAGCCACATATTGTCACAGTGAGAATTTGTGGCTATCAAATAGTGTTAAAAATTGCTAGAGACTGTTCGTGGGGTGCAAAGAAGTGATCAGTTTGGTAGGACTGTCATTGTTTCCCCGCTCAGGATCATCCTGACACACGTAGCAAAACCCCACCATAGTAGCTCTGGCATGGATTAGCTGCAGCCCCCCTGTTAACCTGCTCTATCCCACCGAGATGATCCTGCAATAAATAATGGAGCACATCAGTGCATAAACATGCTGCCCATGCTCTCCCCGGGTCTTCTCCTGGCGGAGCAAGCATTGTGTATTCCACACCAGGCTAATCACAGGGAGGAAATTTGCTGCGGACTGGAATCTCATCAAAGCAAACAACAGCAATCTCAATGAATTGCAGCAACCCAAGTGTCTGCTTTAATCACTCACTCATGTGTTTCCTTTTGTAAAAGAAAAGAAAACACAACACATGTAAACTTGATCGCTCTTAAATGAACAGTTTAATTCTGGCACGGCTGTTGCTTGTCTAAAGAAGGAAGGGGATTGTCTTTCCATACAGCCTTCCAGATGCTGCAGCACTGAAGCGTGTGTTGCATGGGAGAGGGTAAAAAGGTAATAAACAAGGGAGGGCAGTGATGCTAGGTAAAAATCTGCTGCAAGGGAGCTAAAAGAAAGGCATATGGTAAGTAGGAGGGTCTGGACAAGTGCTTTGGAAATCAGGGAGCGTGTTACTGGTGCCACAGTGGACAAGCTTAAAGGCTGGTAGCAATTGCAGACTTGGCTGATGTTGAGAGGTCACCAACCTTTTGCTTCTGGAAGGAACAATTAAGGCTGTTGTGGAGAGAGGTGTTTAGAGATAATAGAAGATGCTGCCCAAGGCAATCTGGCAGGTATGAGTTAGCTCCTTAGGCCAAAGATAGGTTGCATCAAAAGTACTTCTTCGGACTAGCTACACTTTGAAACCTGCTCCTTCTAGCACTGGTTATGTGGAAGGTTTCTGGTGAAACAGAACTTAACATTTTTTGCCCCATGGAGCTTTTGTTGTAGTACATGCACTTGTGGTGGTTGTTCAGCTCGTTTCAGCAATAAATGCACAAATCTATTCCATTCCCCTCTTCCCCTGACTGCAGCAGAAATCCAAAGTATCTCCATTTTAAGCAAGTGGAAGCTGGATTTTTTCTTTCAACAATCTGTAATAGGCCCATACATTATTGCATTTGCTATTTGTCCCGCTTCACCATCATCACTCATTTTCCACAACCCTGAAAATTCTTTGGTTTGATTCAGGATTCTGTTAATAGGTCTACCCCAGGGCACTGGCTTTGACACCAGTGGTGTAATACCTGATTAATAATCAGGAGAGGTATAATACCCCTCCTCTGTGAGATCAGAACCAAGCATGCCACCTCTAACCCTAAATCATTTTCTCACTTTCATATTGTAATATTGATCTGTCCGTTTCAAAGCAGTCCAGACATTCATCTTGTTATCTGATTCTCACAGGGAGCACAAGGCTATGTTCAGTTGATGACTTCTCAATAAATGCTCTATTTTTAAACAAAAACCATCACCCACCATCAACAAAACCACCCCCCCAACAAAAAAACAAAACAAAAGCACAAAAAACCCCAAACCGAAGAAAAAAAAGCAACAAACAAACAACATAGAAGACAAACAAAAATAATTAAGCCTTAAATTTTACTACAAAACAAATCTAAGTTAATAAACTGTAAAATAGAATGGAGCAACAGGGCTAGATTTCTCTATATTTATGGGGTTTTTTTAATTAGTGATTTACCCTGGGATGAAGTCCCTGAACTCAGCAGAGCTTGCTGCTAAAGAAGATGTTATTGAGCAATAAAAAGGCTTGACTTCCCACTGTGAAGATCTCAGTGCAGATGAGTGTATGGTTCCCTTGGCCACTCATATTAAGGAATGAGGTATGTGTATTTAGGGTGAGTGAATGGTGTGTTGGTTCATTCAGAGGAATACTCTCCCTTTAAACCCTAACCTCCATTTATTTTTTTTTTAAAGTGTTAATCCTTGCAGGTCTAACAGTCCTCGTAACAGGTGGTGAATAGTCTTATTGCCAAAGCTTTGGGAGAAGGTGGAAGTCTCAGTAAAGCTGTTTGTGAGGAAATAGGGTTGTAGCAGGGTGGGTCAGAACGGCTACATTTACAGCAGTAAACCAAACAGTCCCCGGGAGCACTCTTGGATATTAAAATTTTATGAGCTAGCCTGTTAGGGACTGCTCAGGCACACCACTGACCTGAGCCAGCTCGTTTGACTATGGGATTGCTGGGCATTGGATCTTTCACAACCATGCCCCAGAGGCAGTTTGCAAACAGCTTCCCTGCCCTGGACATGGGTAGGGCATTGGGCACTGCAGGATGCTCTGTGCTGCTTGGCATAGGGATACTCTCTAACCTTGATTTGCTAATCTAGCTGTAGCCAGTGACTCCTTCACCCTCCTGGTCACCCCATCTCTTTGCTGTTTGCACCTTTGTAGGAAAGCACCACTTTTGCAGCGAGTCTCATTCCAGCCCTGAAAAAGGAGTGGAATTAGGTTTCCAACACACCACTTGCTCCTGAGGGTGTGTCTTGCTGTCGACCTTGCTGCAGACAGGTCATGCACTGACAGCCATCTTGCCTGGGCTCAAATGCCATGAGGGTTGACCTGAACAGCAGCATCAGGGAAGAATTAATGCCAGGTTCAGAAAACCAGCAAGAAGAGCCCAGGCAGCTGGCAGCTGGTCATTATGCTGGGGATGAGGTGTTGATACCAGGTATTGCAGGTTCATTAAGATCCTGACCTCATGACTACTAAATCCCATCCAAAAGGCAGCATCTTCCATGGTGTAGCCCCCTTTACAAGAGCAGGCAACACTGTGGTGTCCCCAGGGGAGGAATGCATCAGACAGTAATGGAGTGTGTGATCTGTCAGCATAACAGACTGGGAAAAGTGTTAAGATACAAATCACAACTATGCTGAAATGTTGTTACTGCACAGCAAGGCACTGCTGCTCCCTTCTTCTTGGCCACCCCATGCTTGTCCCTCCTGAACTGTCAGTCCTGCTCCACTCAACGTCACCACTGAGATATCCAGCTTCATGACACCATGCTGCTAGCACCTACACAGATGATAGAAGTACAAACCTAACCCTAGCCTGCTGGCCCCATGCAGAGCTCCCAGCATAAAAAAAACATGGCTGTCCACAAATATTCATCATGTCTGTTTTCTCAGGAAGATGAGAAGTGTGGTAGAGCAGAAAGGAAATGTGCAGAAACAAACCCCATTTTTATAAAGAACTTTAAAAAATGGTCACATTTGGGTGGTCTAAATTTCATCAGAGTTCCTGTGCAGGAGATTTAGGGAGAGGTACTTCTCAGGTAAAGTTAAGTACCTCTGAAGACATCAAATAAATCATTCTGTGGGCTTAAATAAGGTGTGGAGTGAGCCCATAGTCAGAGCCAGCCAACGTGAAGGGAAGTATATACTGTTTAAGCCATCTGCCTATGGCTGAATGTTGCCATAAAATATCTACCTCCCAGCCACCAATTTAAACACCATCCCAGAACTCTCAGCTCTGCCTTGAGCTCAGAGATGGACAAGGCAGTCACAGCAAGCAGTTGAGTAAGGGATGCAGCACAAAGCCTTCTCAAGCACAAACGGTGAACGAACAGAGAAGGTTTCCTCATGTTCCTTGTGTTGACCTCTATGTCATGCAGGGCTTGTCAAAGCCTCATGAAAACCTCAGAGCCAAAGCCTGCCCACAAATGCAAGACTGTAATTTCTATTGCTTCAGTCTGAGTGAGACTGATTTCATGCTGCATTACCTTTTTACATGCTGCAGATGTAATTTTCAATACCCATGCCTTTCACTTTCCACTACATGCTGCACCCATGTCGGGAAGCAGATACTTTTGCTGGCAGTTTTGAGAATGCTGTGATCGCAACAATGCTGCCATTTGAGCAGCACCTAGTGAATAGGGGACAATATATGATCAAACAGCCTTAGCAGTCCCTTTTCATTAGCGGGAGTAAATGCTTGGCACTGCATCAATCTTCTTTTTGCTCTCTTCTTCCTCTAGGAGTGCCAAGTCATTTTAAAGACACAATAAATTGCCAGAAGACTCCCAGACAAAGCCAGTCAGCCTGCTGCTCATTTGGATAAAGTTAATTACAGCAAAGATTAAAATCTATGGTGCTTGACTGGTGTTGTTGCGACGTACAGAACCACATTGTCCTCAGGGAGCTGCTTGCCAGCTTTCCTCCCTCCCACCCTCTTTGTGTGCATGTGCCTTTTCTTTGTTGTTCTTCATAACTGTTGTGTTGCCTTCTTTGTGGTGTAGCTGGCAAGGCACCTGAGGAGCAGGGGCTGAGCTGCCTGGAGTGTGATGTGCTGCTACCTCGTTCTGTAGGGCAGGGCTGGCTGAAGTTGCCCCAGCCCTCAACACCATTTGCATTTCATCTTATCCCAACTGCTGCCTTGCATTATGACAGAGGGATTTTAGCATTGGAGAGAGTATATCCTGGGACTGATGGTAGTGCATGGCAGGGGAAGGAAGGGCAACCTGCAGAGACATCTAGTGCTATTTATGAGGCACCCCAAACAAAATCAATAGCAAAAATAGTGGGTAATAAGAAATATTTGCCAAAGATTTCTAAGTGGAACATAAAGAATATTTGATTTAAAACAAACAATCAATACCAAACATCAAACATTCAAAACATCTGGACCAAAGCTTTCTGGAACATGTAGAACTGAGCATGTCCCTTGAAACTCCTGACCAGAGTTGGCTGGCTTAGAAGCATGTAGGATTTGTCCCCCCAGCTGTGGAGTGTAGGATACTGGGTAATATGGAGACAGTATGGATCAGTGTGTTGGCACATATATAAAATATCTGGTAGTTTTACCTATTCTGGTAAAGTGAATTTATAGTATTTTCTTGACTTAGTATGACCATTACCCAGAAGTGCTGTTCTTATTTAAGGATATTGCCTTGAGCTTCCATACACAGATTAGCTGCTTGCAAGCTGTTTATCTCAGCATTTCCCTCAGCCATATTTAAACTCTGACTCTTATGAGGTGACTCCATGCCATGAAGACAAAGTTTGTGCCTCAGTGTGCATGTGTGTGAGAGTGGGGCTGCTCAGGGGCCAGGTGGTAAAAAGGGGAGGAGGAAACAATACAAAAGGTAGAATCAATTTTATCCCACCTGAAGCCATGCTTGTTCTTTGATGGATAAGAACACATCAGGGGATACAGGGTGTTTATTTGGCATGTATCTCCAACCCATAGATAAAGAGCTGCTCAGAATCACCATGTTGCAGGTTTTCAAAGAGAAAAGCAATGTGTAAAAGTGCAGGGAGAGAGAGCAATGCAAGATTTATTTAAAGGGCACTTAAAGAAACCAGCATGAAAGTTAAGTACTTACTTTGACTAAAAGCTGTTTCCTCTGCAATCTGGTTTGTTCTTTTCTCCTTAAAAGTTGCCACTTATATTTCGCAGGACATCTCCACTCCCCTTCTACCCTGCCCTGGACCTCCCTTGGGCATTAGGGCATGTAAGCATTAAGCTGTCACAAAAAATAATAGCACCTTGAGCAGTTTCCAGGCACTTGAGGGGCTGTATCCAGACACAGCGACTTGAAGCTGTGTGTACTGGAGGGAGGGAACAACAAGGCAGTGATGAAAAGCATTGGAACAGGGGGTGATTGCTGACTCAGAAATGACTGTGTGTGCGCAGTGAAAGAGGTGCTAGCCAGAAATTCCACACAGACCTGGATGAGTGGTCTCTCCAGCCCTGGTCTTGAGGATGGTGTTTCTGCCTGTCTGTCCTTGGTTTTCACTTCAAGCACCTAATTCTACATACTGCTTACTCTTAACTGACAGTCTTCCTAGAATAAAACTATTTAATGAGCCTCTACCCTGGCTGCTTTGCTCCTTTCTCTCAGAAAATGCCACTGGGTTCACACCCTGAACAGACCAAAACTGAGCATCTGTCCACTTCACCAAGCTCCTCTGAGAAGCATCGTGTCCACTGAGGCCAGCATCCTGGCTGGCACAGCTCCTTGCTCCTGCTTTGCTGAAGATGACCCACTGTCTGCCCACAGAAGTGATGCAGATTTCTCCATCATCTTCTGTCCTTGGTACCTACAGCTTCTCCATTCATCTGTGGCCTTAGAGGGTTTAAAATTACCCTGGGCTTAAATATAGGGGACTCAAAAGCATCTGTTTCCTAGGCAGAGAGGCTGGCTTGTAAACGGGGACCCCGCGCTCTGTGCTTCCCCTCTCCTCTCCCTTTCCTAGAAGTGAATATGAGAAAATGTGAACATCAAACCTTGTTTTGTGGAGTTCTTTGATCCACAGATGGAAGATTATATAAATGCAAAGCACTAGCATTATTTATAAGGAACACACAGTCTACAGCTCCTCACAATCTGGCGCGGGGGAAATAAACAGGAAGGCACAAATTTAGCAGGATGACTTCACTGCCGGATCTAATAAGATACAAAGACAGGCTGAGAAGATGTGAGTTTGTTTGAACACATGATGCTGGTTTACGGGTAATTGGCAAATACAGGAATAATTATGAGAAAATAATAATAATAAAAAAAAGAATCTGATGTGCTGGATTAACAGGCGATGAAAACTGATCTGATCCCTCTTAGTGCAGCAATCTCTGGGAGTTTGCATCAATTGAATTTCCCTTATTATCAAAGCCCTAGTTCCAAAATAATGTATGTTTTAGAAGGTGATTGCTTTCTTTCCAGGTATAAATTAATGTAGCTAAAATGATTCCCTTAATCCAGTACTGACTTTTCAGTGTTGATTATTTTGTGCAGCTGTGACGGGAATGCATTTTAAACTGATAGCAGGCTGACAGCCTCAGAAACTGAAATCCAGGAGTTATGCTTAAGAACAGGTGGGAAGACAGCTGCTCCTCTTCTGCTAAAAATAAAAGAGCAAGTTCCCTTGCTTCTGCCCTGCTTTAGGGAGCAGTTGCCCCTGCTCCTGCCTGGCTGGTGCCTTGAGATCCTTCTTTCTCCTGTTTTGACCTTTTTGCGTTTCCAGTGAGTAGGTGCAGTATGGGCTGGGAAATATAAACTCTCTGGCAATGTGGCTCTGCTTTTCCCCTAGGAGAACCCAAGCTGGTAGAGGAGGGGAGCTTGCCAAAGGCTTGTTTGCTCCTTGGTTCCCCTGGGACTCCTGCTGCTGAAATTGTTCATACCTGGGAATCAGTAACTCAGTGCAGACACAGAAGAGTGAATGCTGGTCTCCTTGCTGGCTTTGCCTTGCATACTGTGAGATGCCTGTCACACAAGGGTACTCCCTGTGGTGCTGTGCAGCCCACCTCTACCCCTGCTCTCCACACAGAACCACTCCCAGCAGTGCAGCCCAGACCTCTCAAAATCCCCTGCCGCAAGGAGGCACTGGCTGAGGGCTCCCTCTCCCTGCAGCACTCTTTCTAAGCCCCAAATCAGATTAAAACATAACCCTGTTTGCTCATTGTTGCTGGCTGGTAGGGAACTGCATGTGCTGAGCTTGGAGCTGCAAATGTTTTTTTTGGAGGCCACTGTGAGTTGATGTGGTTATGGGGCTGGTTTACAGTGTGGTCACGCCAGACCCATTTGGATCCAACGCAGCCCAGAGAGGTGAAATGGCAGCAGGCATGCTCATGGTGAGGCAGCATGTTGACATCTAGCTCCAGCTCCTCACGGAACCCCCCCAGGGATTTTAGTACAGCAGCTAAGGGATCAGAGTATGGGCTGGGTTTTCAAGGCACAGCTTTGCTTAGGATTGGGAGAGAGGTAAAGGGCCTGGGGTAAGAGATCTGCTTAGGCTTACTGATAACACAGGCAGACCGGTGGCCATCGTGCTGTTTTACATTCTTGTGCCCTCATACTGAGGTCTGTTTGCTCTCTGGATGTTAGGTAAAGCCCTGCTGTCTGCAGACTTTTCTGACATTCCTCCCTTTGGGTGTGGGATTTGCTTATGCTGAGCTCCACTACGGATGGCTGCTGGTGACTCTCGCCACCACCCCTCCAGGGGCTCTGCCTGGAGCTCAGCTTGAGAGGGGGAGATGCCATCCCCCTACCTCATCCACCTCTCCAAATGGGGGTACAGGACTGAGTTTTCATGCCAGGC
This sequence comes from Ceyx melanurus, assembly GCA_024611195.1. Lineage (NCBI taxonomy): Eukaryota > Metazoa > Chordata > Aves > Coraciiformes > Alcedinidae > Ceyx > Ceyx melanurus. Next base: position 21,917 of record JANHGL010011977.1, on the reverse strand, counting down.
TCCAACAGGTGGGAGAAAGAGTAGGAAGTTCAGTAAAATTGTTAACTTTTCCTGCTTTTATCAACATTGATAGGGGATGTGCCCAGAGATGGACTGAATATAAATTTGCTCCAGGAATGACCTACATAGATACAGAATGAGATATTTCCCAGACCCCAAGGAGCACTTGGTCTCAGGGTGTTGAAGGATTTCTAAACAGTCCCATATATCTTCTGAGTATATACCATGGTCAATCATGTAGGGGATATGAAGTGGTATGCTTGATTAATTCTACTGGACTGTGCTTGAGCTGGATGGATGCTACAGGCTTTTGAAGAGTTGCTCTTGTCTTTCATGGACATGTATGTTCTTTGCATTTGTGCTCTGGAGGAATGCATCAGTCATATATCTGGAGAAAAGATACTTTGCCAAGTGCTTTGATGCTCATAGTTTCTCCCTCTATGCTCCTTGTTCAGTGAATAAGTACTAATACTTTTCCTGAGTATGGGACTAGTATTCCTTAGAGTCTCTTATACATTATGTTCTTTGTACTGTACATATGCAGTATTTCCTGTGAAGGTGTTCTTGCTTATTGCCCTTTGGATAGATGAATAGGTCAAATAATTTCAGTGAAACATGAGCTTTTTCCTCTTATGGCCTTCTAGATGGCTTCCAAAATCCTGTCTGTTCACAGACATTGCTCTGGTTAGCTCCTCTGCTTCCCTTGGCTGTGAGTGATGCCACAGTGCTTGGGTTGGGAAAGGACTGCAGCAGCCTAGAGATGTGTCCCTGTGCAATCAGGACAGAAGGGGCTGCCAGAAACTCCTCCTGCATCCAGAGCTGGATGTCTACAGTTGCAGAAAACAGAGCAGGGTGCTGGATGCCTGCTGTGGATGAGGGGTGTCCTGGGCTCTACCTATTATACATTGGCCCCAGTATCCATAGATTCCTGTTTCCAGTTCAGTGTCATCAAACAACCATTTGCTTTTTAAAAGGAGAAGGGATGTAGAGCTCAATGGGAAAAATCATGAACATCATTGCTGTCCCATGAGAGCTGTGGGGTGACAGGAAAATGTGTGTGAAGTGAGCATCGCAGATCTCTCCTCTGGTTAAGTTTTTGTTTGCTCTTTGCTCTTTGGCTGGACTGAAATCTGTGAGCATCAGCAAGCAGAGGAGGGCAGAGATGTCACAGAAGTGACACTCACACCCCCCCCTGGGCCTCACCTCATGAAGAAGCATGTGTAGGAGGTGGTATCCAGAATGCATTTGCACGCTTGCTCTTGCCAACAAGCAGTGAGCTGAAATGAGCAGTACGTGCTGTTGGAATCACTGCTCATTGCCAGTAACCAGGCCCAGCAATAGACAGGATTGGGAAAAAAATGCAATACACCTTCTCCATGTCCTCTGGCATATGCAACAGCTGAATATGCAGCAGAGTAAGAAAATCCATGTATTTGATATTGTTCTTACAGCAGAGCAAACTACTTCATACACTAAGGGAAGTTTTGTAGCCACACAGCATCTGTAGCACCAGGACTAGCTAACTTAGGATGCCACATGCCACTCCTGAAACATGTTCTAGGCAATTTCCCCTGGAGTCCTCAAGTCTCAGCAGTGCATTTTTCCACTGGGATGACAACTGGAAGGTTGCTAGATCTATTATTCTACTGACAAAGTCAGAAGAGGAATGCATTTTACTGCTGTTGAATTGCTGCCTTCATCATGCAGGCTGAGACTTGAGTTCTGGTGAAGTCAGAGAGGGAATGACCCTTTTCCTCTGCTGGGAAGCTCTTTCTGTTTTGAGGTAGTGTGGGAAGGGAAGCATGAGAGCCTGGCCACTCCTGATGGGAATTAGAGCAGCACATCTATGTGTCAGGCAGGACTAGTGGTCACTTTCTCTGGCTTCATAAACCTCTCTGGTGGAGATTTTCAGTCTGGTTCGTTCTCAGCCTGCTGCTGTGTCTTGGTCAAGCAGCAGTGCCACATCCCATCCTCACAAACCTTCCTTTCCACTCTCCAGATCCTTTTTTGTTGATGACATCCTTCCAGCCTTTTCCAGCTATCTGCTGATCTCCTCAAAATCACTAGTAAACCAAGCTAAACACATTCTTTTTTTTAATTTTTACCTTACGAATCAACTCCTCTACAGCTTTCCTCATGTTTTACTTCTCATGTTCACTTTGGGTGCTTGTTCCTGGTTGTTAGTTGCTAAAAGGAGAATATAACCCCTCAGCTCTGGGTGTTGCCTGGCTGGAAGGGGCTGTTACCTCCTGCAGCACCTCAGGGATGGGAAGAAAGTGACCTATGGCTTCAGGATCTGTGAACTGCTACTCCTCACATCTGCCTGTTGCAAACCAGGCAGCTCTTTTCTTCCTCCTGGGCTAGTCCACACTCCCTCTTAAAAGATCTTCTTTAACTAGCTAACACAGGCCATCACTGACAGAGAAAAGCTGCCTTGCCTGCTGCTGCTGCACAAGGTTTTCAGCACAGTTTGTCCCAGCACTAGTGCTCAGCCCCTTCCTGCTGCCAGTGCTGGGGAGGGAGGCAGGAGGGGGGAACAAGCCTTCATTTGCTGACAGCAACTCGTTTCCTTTGCCAGAGCCGTGGCCTGGGTGTGGAGGTGAAGTTCCTCCAGCTTTTTGTCACGTCGTATTTCATGGCCTGCTTGCGTATGAATTTATAATCTCTCACTGCCAAGCCTCCTCCAGCTGCATTTTCCCCCCTCCCTTTGCATATATGTTGCAAATCTCTTCTCCCCCTTCCACATTTCCCTTGCCTTTGTAATCTGAGAGGGAACTCATTTATTTGTCATTCCAGATCAGAATCTCTTGATGTCTGCTGATCTTTCTTCTCTCTCCCATCTTTCTGCCACTTACAGCAGCTCTGACTTCAGGACCTAAAAGGGCAGAAACATAAATAAGGAAGGGAGAATCCCCAGGACAGTAGTAAGACACAGCCAGAGTCATGAAGTTAAAGGCTGGCTTTGTTGTGCACCGGGCAGCATTAGCACAGGGAGCAGCCTTAGCTCCTGAGGAACCATCAGGGTCTGTTGGTGATGTAATTGTAATGATGTCTCTTTCTGTGGGGCTGCTCAACTGTAGCTTGTCTGCCTAAGCTCTGTGAAATGTTTTTCTTCATAAAATAAATGTTTCCAGTAAAAGGCTGTTATGAGATGGCATACAAAGTCTACAAGGTCAGGCCTTACAGTTGTACAGTTGAAGCCATAATTTTAGAAAAATCTATCTGCAGAAGCTGGAGATGCTGGGCAGCTGTTTGAAAGCTTAATTTTCTGACTACATGCATCTGCTGCTGCTATTTTGACAGCTTTTAAAGTAAGGGTGTTTGCAAATATCCACATCTCTTAATCCAAAAGCTTTATGCATGGCTGTATATCAAGGAAATACTCCCTGCAGGTTATGGTTGCAAATGGTTGCTGATTTGTGAAACTCAGGCCCCTGATAAAAAGGGGGATTGGACTAGATGATCTTCTAGGTCCCTTCCAACCCCTAACATTCTGTGATAGTTTCTTCTGTATGCACTATCATCTGCTACTCATACTTCTGCTAACATTACTCTTCAATGATGGTGTCAGAGATGGGACCCAGCCATTGCACAAGCACCAGCACATCCTTAAAATGGCCCTGAGGATTCTCCCATTTCTCTGATAATGCTTTTGCAGATTAGATCATGTGCTGTACCCACAGTCCTATTAGCAGACAGGGGGCACTGATATAGGGGCTGAATTAGTTTCTCTTTGCAGCAAATCAGAGCTACCTTAGGAGTGCCAGAGTTCATGCTAAATTAATTCCAACTTTCCCCCTCTGCTTGTGACAGAGCACCTTGTCCATACTGAATTTCCAGACAAAGATTAAAAAAACCAAAAAGGGGGTGGGAGGGTGGATGGAGGGGGAAGAAAAGACAAAGAGAAAAGGAAATATAGCTCATAATTCCTGCATGACAATTCGGATCACTGCACTTGAAAAAATAAATCTACCTGCTACAAAAATGTGCAATGTCCTGCAAAACGTGTTGTGGGAGTGGATTGGTGGAGCTCCAGATTCCTGGGTTTCTCTTAGCAGCAGTGCTTAGCACAGGCTGGTAACAGGTTAGACATGTCCTCTCCTTTCAGAATTGGAGCTGTCTTGGGAAGACTGAACGAAATAATTGATTTTTTAAAACTATTTTTATTTTTTATTAGATGCAATAATTTAGGAATAATGGAAAAGGAAAGCCTAGTGGAAGAAGGGCCTGGAAATTGTGGCAATACAAAGGGGAGGGAAACCTTGGGGATCCCTCAAGATTCTATCAACTGAAGTGGAAGAAAAATACAGGCTTTTCTGTCCTTCTGGCCTCTTGTAATAACAAAATGAAGAGCAGGTCAGGAAATCTGAAGGGAAGAATAAAACTGGCTTCTTCTTTCATTCACTCCACTTTCAGATTAACCCTCTACAGTCTTGTGTAACTGAAAGTAAAATGAAAGTTTTCATGTTACCCCTTCTCTTTTAGTGAATCTCCTCCCGAAAACAACAAATCTGCTGAGATTTATTGCTCAGAACGATACAGTAAAAATAATACCACAATGCTAACCTGACTTTTTCTTCAATTAACTTTTTCCCTGCCTGTGTGTGTGTGTGTGTTCATCCTGATTTTCCCTACACTCCTGATGCCTGCTGGGATCTGTAGGCAGAATTGGTACCTGCAGAGACTCTGGGTGAACCATGTACAGCATGAATTATCTGCCACTTTGGATTTGTACAGCACCTACCAAGAGAACAACTCACTTCTCAACTGGCTCATAGGTGCTGCTGAAATATGAGTAAGCCATAAATAAACAAGCCCCAAATTGAATAAGCAAGTGAAAAAGGTTCAACATATTTTAACACCTCTGGAAGTCAGGGCTGCATGGCAGTGGTGCTCTTCCATGTTGTCATCACCTTTATTCAAGGTGTTTCCAAAGACCTGGCCAGACTTTGTTTCCTCTTTTAAGTTTAGTTGCTAGAAAGGAAGATGGTGATAATCATGCTTTGTATCTGGAGCTATTATTTTCTGTCCTTCTTTTCAGGGGATAGAAATAGGAAGCAGGAAAACATGCCAAAGGGAAAATGGCCTGAGAAAACCTTTGCATAACTTAGTTGCTGTTTGTGAATCTCATGGCCACTCTCCTAGGGATCCAGAAATCACACAGGTTGTTCTACCTGAGCTTCAGTAACTCACTGCATGTTTCCTTTAGCACAAGACAAAGTGCCCTTGCTGAGCCCTTCCAGAGATGAGCCCTCTCTGAGCAGAGCTGGGTGCTCTCTGGCTTGTCATCAGCCCCACGTGCTGTTGGGCAGCTGCTGCTGACCCTGAGCAGAAACTCTTGCCAGGTGAAGGGGTCGCTGCTGTTCACCCCTAAGAAATAGTTTGTACTTGAGATGTAGAAAAGCTGAGGCTTCAAGCAATCATTAGGAAAGCACTGAGGCATGTAAGCTGTTGGGTTGTTGGTCATTTGGGCAGTCCCCAAGAGGCATTTGTGTGGATGGGAGGGTGAGAAATGTGCCTTACACAACATATGTAAATGGCAACCAATTTTTCCTTTTTTTTTTTTTTTCTCTTGAAAGAGAAAGGCAAAAGGCCTATAAAACAATTAGAGCTTAAAATTGGACTCCTGGCAGAGAACGAGAGAGGGAGTTTATGCCTTGTTAAGTGTAATCAGTCTGGTGATAAGGGGACAATTTCAGCTGTGTGAGATGTAATTACATCATAAACTCCACATTACAAACAGGGCAAGTAGAGGTGAAAAGGTAAAGAGGGAATAACCAACAATGCCCTTTGGGGGACGTGGCAGAGGAGACTTTTCCAGACTTGGTTTCCCAGAGAAACTTTTCCAGCTGGAATGGGAGCTGTAGGTGTGCAGGGAAGGCAAACTGTCACCACAGGGCTTGAGTGTGCCCCTGTTCTGCCAAGAAGCTGTCTGGGCTGCCTTGCCACGGCCACACCTAAGGTTTCACATCTGCCAGCTGGAGTGGGATGTTACTTTGGGCAAGTTAAATATTAATAGTTTCAGAAAATAGACAAACATTTCTTTGTGTCCCGAAGCTGAAAGAGAATGTCTGCTGCTGAAGATAATATGGCAGGCAGCTGCAAAGAAAAAGGAGGCACAAATCACCCTCCCGAGTGGTGGTGGCACACTTTGTAAGGGCAGGGGCTACAGCATAACTCAGAAGCATGCTGCAGAGGACATGGCTGCCTGAACAAGTGTGGGTATGCCAAGCTGGAGTTGACTGCACGTGGTCCTAAACCTCAAACAGTATCCCCAAGATGTCCCTCCATCTCCTTCAGTGGGAAAGGGTCTCCTCCCTTCATGCAGGACATCCCACAAAGCACAGGGAAGGGGTCAAGCACAGGCATGGGGCTGGCTTGCCCTGGGGATTGGCTCAGTCCAGCCCCATCTGGGGATACATATCTTACAAACACTGCTTAGAGCACTTGTGGCTGCTTGGGTTTTAACAGGAAAAATGAGAAACAAATTTGCTGCTTTCAGTAAATATTTTTTAGGTGTGAGGTTTTGAAATGAGGGGACCTGAGAAAGGAAAGAAAAGCATCATACATGGGTTTATTTGAGAGCAGTTTTTGGAAATTCAAGATTTCTCAGCTGAGGGACTTGAATTGCTGACAAAAAATTATATTGGGAAATTCTTCTTTTATAGTTTTCTCTCTCAAAAATAGTTCGGTGTTTTTTTGACAGTTGTTTCAGAAACTCCGGTCCCCATTTGTGGTTTTTATGCTTAATACCTGCCTTATACACTTGGGAACTACAACTTTTTCTAGAATCAAGAGTTCCAGTCTTTTTTTTTTGTCACTGACATGCTGCATGGGATTAGATAAATTACTTAACCTTTCTGTGACATACTTCCCCATCTGTAAAAAGAGGTTGATAATCATATTTGCTTACTTCACAAAATTGTTAGAAGAATGAATTATCACTGGTTTTATAACCATTTATATCTCTCTGGGGCAAAGACTGGGGGTTTTCTGTTGGTTTGGTTGTTTGGTTTTTTTCTGTGCTCATGCACAGCACAGGAGTCCAGCTCTGTAATGGATGTTCTTGCATGTTAGCATGATATAGAAAGATAAAAATTAAATATTGCTTGTGACTATGCAGCAGAGTTTGCAAGTATAGCAAATATGTATTAGATTAAAAGAATCACAGAATCATAATGGTTTGGGTTGGAAGGGGACTTAAAGATAATCTAGTTTCATGCTCCCTGCCTTGGGCAGGGACACCTCTCATTAGACCAGGTTGCTCAAAGCCCTGTCCATCCTGGCCTTGAAATCTTCCAGGGAGGGGGCAACCTATTCCAATGCCTCACAACCCTCACAGTGAAGGTGTTTATCCTTCCATCTAATCTAAGTCTACCCTGTTTCAGTTTAAAGCCATTACACCTTCCCCTATCACTGCAAGTCCTTGTAAAAAGTCCCTTTTCATCCTTCCTGGAAGCTTCCTTTAGAAACTAAAAGGCTGCTGGGTACTGAAAGTCTCTCTGGAATCTTCTCCAGGCTGAACAACCTCAACTCTTTCAGCATGTCTTCAAAGGAGAGGTGCTTCAGCTCTCTGATCATCTTTGTGCCCCCTGCTCTGGGGGTCCCAGAGCTGAATGCAGTTCACCAGGTGGGGTTTCACAAGAGTGGAGCAGAGGGGCACTCCTTGGGTTTTGTTTTTCTTTTTTTTTGTTCTTTTTTTTTTTTTTTAATACTGAAGAAATTATTAATTAAGTATAGTGATATCATCCTGAAATATAATCCTACTTCAAAGTGGGCAGTGTAACCCTCCACTGTCAACTGCTCTTCTGTAAAGAACAGAGAAAAATGATTAATGTTTACACAGCACTGTGAATAGATTGTTATTACTTTATTAGAGTGCTAGGAGGCTTTTGGGTAAGATCAAGTTGCATTAAGAGCTTTACAAGCCTGAAGTTGGAGGTAGTCCTCACCCTAAAGAGCTTGAGGTTAAAAGACACAAAGCATGAACTTGAGGTTAAAAGCCACAAACATTGTCAAAGGAAGCAGAGACATGTATGTCCAAGGACACACCAGGTCACTGCCAGAGATGGGAATTCCCAGACAGATGTTATTTCCAGTCATTCACATCACTGCATCCCTGTGACTACTGGTCATGTGCTGTTCCTACCCTACAGTCACCTTTGGTCATCCAGGCTTGGTCTGTTTATGAGGAATAGGCATGAAAATGCAGACTGACAAATCTGGACACTTAGTGACTATTCAGGCAACTGAGGAAGGAGGGAATCAGGGAAGCTTGAACTGGTTTGTGGACCAGGAACCAGCAGAAGCAATAGTGGAACCTTAAGTAGTACCTGATGCTTCTCTCATGAGAGAGCAGCAGAGACTGTCAGAGACTTCCATAGATCTCTCAGTATCGATTCAGTCATAGTAAGGAGCTCAGCACTCACTGACATATTACATTAAAAAAGACTAATTAGTGCCTGGTGCTGTCTGCAGGAAAAGATTTAAGCAGCTGAGCACAGTTGCCCAGGATGGCAATGAAGCAGCCTGGACTGAACCCTGCTGTGAGTCTTCACTGCCACGGCTGCAGCATCATGTAGGGCTGAGCACAGATACCCTTTGCAAAGTGTGGGGCTGACATTGTTAGGCATCCCCCTTATGACAAGCTTGGTTCTTCATGCTCATGCATGGCTTTTTGGTCCAGCACAGAGGGAGGAAGCAAGGTCCCTAGTTTATGGACAGAGAACTGCAGGCTGAGGTTATGTCTGTGCCCAGAGTCTTAGAAGTGGTTCCCAGCTCCTGGGCTTTAATTTTGGGTGAGCCTCCCCAGTGCAGTTGGCTCCCAGTGGTGAGGAGCCCTGGGCTGGAAAGGAGCCCCAGTGTGCTCTGGTATTGCTCCTGACCTTCAGAGCCATGGCTGTAAGGAAGAGCATCCACCCCCAAATCTGAATGTGACCCAAAGACAGACCAGGCTCACCCATGTGTGCCAAGAGAACTTGTACAGAATTGCTGCTCTCATGTCTGAGCCAACTTTGTCACTCTCTCTTGCCTTAGGGAGGAGAGTTTTTGTCATTTGCCTGAAATGGCAGGTCCATGATTTCCAGGTTCAAGGGCCCTCCTTAGTTAGGCTTTCCAGAGTGCTTGAGGAAGACACACATCCTGGAGGGTGGGCTTCTGCCTTCTCTGCCAAAGTCACCAGGGGTGGTAGGGAGGGGATGGAGATGAACAGCTGGGGTTGTGAGGAGAAAATCTAACCAGACATGACTTCATGGAGCACTGGGTGGGCCTTGTCCAGTCTTAATGCCATCACTTCTGGACTGTGAGCCATAGCAAGACCTGTAGGAAGATCCTTAATGTGCCTTGCAGTACACTATGTACCATCATGTTTCAGAGAAATGCAAGAATAGAGCAAGTCTAGAGGACAATAACCAGCACTGTTAAGGATATTTAGTGCAGGACACATGGTCTATGAAGGAGGACAGGCAGTTCTCAGCATCACAGCTTCAACACACTCAGTCTTGGCCCCATGTGCAGTGCTGGGATAGCTTGTAGGATCTTGTCATTAGCAGGGTCACTGCAGAGAACGTGGTGACCACAGGATGATATTGCCTCAGGAGAAGTGTGATGAACCCTGTCTGTCTCACCATCAGCAGGAGGGTCTGGGGGTGGAAGCAAAGCTTGAGGCTGCGAGGATGAGAAGTGGAGATGGCAAGCAGTGATTGCAGCTTGTCTGCAGAGCTGCCTGATCACAATCCAGCTGCCACATGAGGAATGGGTGCTGTAGGACTGCACGGGTTCTGCAGTCATGCCACCCATGTTCAAAGTACATTTGTCTAAAGAAGATTTAGAGGGAAACGTTTTTGGTTCCATGGTTGAAATAAAACCAAAATCCATCCCAAACTCAAAGGCAGTGGAATTGCACTGTATTTTTGTCACTGCTAGTCCTTGCCCAGCCTGGAGACATCTCAGCTTGCCAATATGTCCCCGGGACAGTGCATGTGGCAGGACTGGAGACCCCTTCTGCCCATGCTCCCTGCACTGTCCTTTTCTGCAGGGAAAAAAAGAATCCCCAAACCAAACAACAAAACAAAGACATCTGTTTAAAAACGAAATAAATCTGGCAGCAGCTGGAGAAGAGCCCAAGAAGTTGAAATCCACCATCAGCATGAGAAAGAAACAAAGAGAGAAATGATGGCATGCAGTCCTGACACAGCTATTTCTTGGCAGGAGACGAGTGCCTGTGCATCTCAGATAACTTCCCAGAGAAAGTAAGTGCTAGCAGAGCTCAGTGGAGGGGAGCAAGGAATTTTAAGACAAAGGCCAAATCCCTTCTGCTGATCCTTGAGGGAAAACAGATATCCTTGTGTCCAGACTGGCACGTCTGACTGGCTCATCTCCCCGTGCTTCCCAATCCTCCCCAGTGGCAGATGGCGAGGTCTGTTCTCTACCCTGCTGCTTCAGATGAACTCAGGGGCTGCAGAAGGCAATGCCTCCAGGAGCAGAACAAAATCTGACAGCAGTGCCATCGCTTTGCTCCCCACACTGCTCTCTGATGGTGAGAAATCAAGGGCTGGTGCCATTTATTGCAGCTGGACACGCAGCCCTGTGGTTGGCTTATCCTGATTTCCAAGTATTTAGTCCCATTATCTGAGCCTACTTGGTGCTTCCCTGATACGTGTGCCCAGCCTTTTCCATTCTCAGGCAAGGAAAAAGCTGACATATTGCTCTGACTGTTAACTGTTATAAGGAGTCTGCCCTTGGGCTCAAGTAAAACCTCAGGAAATCCTTAAAAAAATTCCCAGCAGTGTCAGAAAAGTGACAAGAGACTGAAGCAAGGGCTTTATAATGCACTGACTCTTCCAATCAATTGGTGTGAGTTAATGAATTAATTGTTGCAGTTGCAATGACATTCCCTCTGGCTGAGTAATCAGGAAATCAGCCACCTGAGGCTCTTAGGGAGTTAATTGCCTTAAACTTTGTTAAAGCAGAACCATAAAACCATTTTAAAAATGCCATCAATGCACATTTATCGTCTTTTGGGATCTTGAAAACCAATTCTTCATTTTGCAGAACAAAACCTTTAGAGTTTTCCTTGTAACAACTGAGTAATAGAGACAGATGAGGTGGAGAAACAGGGAGCAAACTGAAATACAAGTTCTGTATCATTTGAAACAGGAGCTGTGCTGGTGAATTTGAAATACCCTGAAGCACTCTCCAAACTTTCAGTGTCCATCCAGACTCCTGTCTTTTCTTAAGTCTTTTTTTTTTCCAGTGGATATTGGAGCTCCCCTACTCTCTTGGAGTCGCTCTTCTCTTCTAAGCCTTTTCTTTTTCAACCTGATTTTATCTTAAAGTAGTGTTGGCAGAAATGAGAGACCTATTCTGGGAAGAGCAGAAATCCTCCTCCCTCCCCTTTCACAGCTACCTGTCTCTCAGGCTGAAGCTGAGTGTCTCTCTGTGCTTTAGACCTCCCTCCCAAGTGAGCTCTTTCAGCCCTTTGGAGGACAGCTGGTCCTTATTTGGTGGAAGAGGGTATTTTTGGCTAGAGCCCCTGCAGGTGTCCTTTTAAAGAGAAAAAGCAGAGGCCTTTGAAAGATGTCAAGCTGTCCTGAAGCAAAACTCACTCTGTCTCAGCAGTGACAAAATCAAAATCACTGTCAGATGAGCGAAGACTATACCTGTGGTGCATCTGGCTGCCTGCCTCTCAGGCTGTCTGCCTCTCGGGCTGTCCATCTCTTGTGCTTTCCTTGCACACCTTGCTTGTTTGTCTGCAGCTGTGACACTGTGGTTTGTTCCAGGCAGCCACCTTCACTTCTGCTCGGGGCTCCCATCTGTACACTGCAAGATTTTGACTCCCAGCCAAGTGATAGAGTGAGGGGAAAGAAAAATCCCACTCACACTTCAGCACTCTGAGGACTCCTTAGCTAGCATCTGCTAGAAAAAATCACTTTCTCTTGGTATTTCTAATTGGAAAGAATCCACAAGAAAATGAGCTGGAAAAAAGAAACCAAGGGAAACAGCTTTGTCCCTGCAAAGATCATCATGAGAGACAATGAGTATGTATAGAAGAAACAGGCATTGAGGACCAATTGCATTGATTCCCATAGTTTTTATCACAGTTGTTTAGCAATGGTTCTTTTTCTTTTTTTTTTTTTTCTTTTTTTTTACCTCATAAAGCCTTACTAGCACTTTGAGTCCTGCTATTATAACATAATCTCAGGATTTGTTAAAAATGGACAGATAGCTTAGCCTAGATGGTAGAGGAAAGCTTGACATTTTTAGCCCTGCAGCCTCAGAAAAGAGAAAACCAGAAGGGATGAATGTTTTAAATTCTATTTTTAAACATTCCAGAGATTTTATAGGTCCAGATTCTTAATTTTTATATTTCTTGAGGCTGGCAAAACTGGTATTTCCTCCCTTTACCAACACAAAGCATTCCTGGTCTCCAAGAGCCTTTTGGGGAGGTGACTAGTGTTTGGATGTCTCAGATCTCCCCGCTGCAGCCCTGCCATGGGCTCCCAGCAAGGGAGTTCTCAGAGGCAAACGGCCGTTTGTCCTTCTATCTTATCTATCAGCCACTTGGTGTGTGAGCACATACACATATTATTAAATATAAATACAAACCCCAGGCACACATTTTTATCCTTAAGTAATAAAATCTAATGGAGGAATTTACAGTCATGGGTTATAAAGCAATAATAGTTGTAAAATCATTTAGCAGGGTTCAGCCACAGGTGAAAGAGAAGTTCAGAAGTTCAGCATCTAAATAGGTTTCCTGGCAGTTTCCTGTGACAAACTGCAAATCCCCTATTGACATGGCACCAGTAACAAAAGCCCTGAACTGTTCTCAGCTGCTCCATTTGTATTTTTGAGTTGATAGCTTGTTCAGTTTTATTACTTTTTAAGCTTGCTTTCTATAGGTCAGGTTATTCAGAGGGGTAGCAGGGAGGACTGAGTAGTGAGGACTGGCTGAAAAGATCACTGCATATAAAACAAGAATTCAGATTTCTGTATGGAGCCCCTCCATCCCCATCAAGTGGCAACTTTCTACTTGAAGCATAACACAGACAGCACATCACAGAAGGAGGCTACTGACATTACCTGCAGGGAAATGGTCACTGGCACCTACTGCCCTACCAAGGAGACTTAGATTGTATTACCATTAAAATGCTTATATGTATATTGCTTATATTGCAGTTTCTGACATTTCTAGCTGGTAGCACTTTCTAACAATTATTGCTACGTAGCCATTCTTAGTTGGCAACAGCTTTGCTGAATGTCTTCACCATGCCAAAGCTAAAATACCTGCTCTATCCTTGAAAGATTGAGCCTGTCTTCTTGTTCCTTTGTTGCCTGTTGGTTTAAAAATAAAAGCAACTACAATCTAGGCATCAAAAGTCACATGAAGTACATCAGGGAGCTGACTCTAAGCTTCAGGTCCCTCTTGCAGTGTGGTGCCAGCCCAAAGCACTGAGACAGGAGTCACATAGGAACCCCACAGCCATTGCTAGCTCTGTTTCTGCTGCTGCATTACTTAACATCCCATCTGAACTTTACCCTAATGATGGAGGCAGTTGATAAGTTATAAGGTTGCTCACTGGATAAGAAGATAACTTTGCCCTGTGCTTCATGTCGTAATTTATTTATTTTTTAAAATAAATTATTAGAAGGTAGTTTCTCAATGAAAAAGGATTCTTTATTCACATTCCTCAGCAGGCTAGCAGAATGGAGATAGCTAAGATACCTGCAACACAACAACTTCAGCATTTCTTGGTCCTTGACACTTTTTAACTTAATTAACCTTGGCAATCTAAACTGCTTACAGAGAATCAAGACTGTGCTTCCAAACATGCCCCAGTTACTGGCATATCTGAAGAAATAGTGCCACTTCCTCAAGACTTGTGTTTTCCCTGAGAATTTAAGAGGTTCCCTGTCATAATAATGTGCATAAAACTTATCTAAACTGCCTATGCTGTTATTGAAACTGGCTGCCATTTTGTTGTTGTGATATTTCCACACCCCAGAATTCTTGCTCTGCTGAAGCAGGCAGGCAAACATCTAATCCTCCAGCAAACATCCAATTAGTCTTTCTGAGCATACAAATTCATTACAGCTTCCCATGTCGTCCTCCACACTAACACTGTGGTGGGGAATGAACTGCCTGGAGCAGCTTTCTGGAGGGCTGCTGGGGCTGATGTTTAGAGGATGCCATGGCCAGGCAGCAGCTCAGAAAGGTGTTGAAACCTTCTACTGGTAAAAGAATGGCATCCCTGTTCTGCCTGGGGCAGGCTGGGGGTAGGTGAGGGTTTTCTTATGTGGCCAAGCTGTCCTTTTTGGGTTTGTCTGGAAAAACATTAGAAAGGTTTAGTTCTGGAGGCAGTTAACACATCAGCAGTTTTACTTTATTTTGTCTGCTTCAGTCCCTCTGCCTTCCCTTTTTCTTCCTTATGCTCTGTGCTGTTACTCTCCTTCTTTAGTCCTAACTCCTACTGCAAATTGTTTTTCCTCTGCCCAATGGTTTCTTCAAGAACAGGTCATGGAAAGTACACACAGGGGCTCTGGCTGGAGAAAAAAGGCATCTCTGTGGATTACCTCCACACTGCACCCAACAGAGACCTCTCTTCTGAGAGTTTATGCAGTCATGCCTGCAGAGAAATGGTGCTAGGCAGAGGATAAGGGCAGTTCCAAACTGAACTATGCTGGTACTGACAGAACTCTGCCCTTGCAGACAACAGAGAGCCTGGCCCTGCATTCATCAGGAATCTGATTAACCTCTTAACTACTTGCTTCTTGCTTTCTGAAATGAATTATCTACCTGTGGTTTTGCTCTCTTTTTGTCATATATGCCTTTGGTAAAATCTTCCAGCTGGCTATAAGATTTCTCAATGCAGTCCTGAGACTGTACCCTGGGAGAAGAAAATGAGCAAAGCCATCTACAGTTTGCATCCTCCTGAGATCTCCAGGTAGCCTCATTTCCCCAGGGGAACAGCTCCATTCTGGAAAGCACTACTGCATGAGGCAACTGGGACAAAACAGTTCCTGCAGCTTCATACACAGACAAGAAGCACCACATGCACAATACCTCATGTACTCAGGGTAAATGTTTATAGAACAAATTTAGCACTGACTCAAGCAGATTAACAATTGGTTGCAGCATTTTCTCCACATCCTTGTTGTCCCCCAGGACATCATGAGCTAGCAAGCAAGCTGTTGACAACAGAAGAGATCTAGACCTTCCCAGCTCAGCAGTAGCTCTTATCACCATGGACATCAGAACCTGCAAGTGGAGATTGGCAGTACACGCTGGGGCTACTGATGTTGTTGTAAGGGTTTGTGGAGGCTTTAATTCCTAGCCTGATAGATGTCAGGTACAGTGCGAGAACATACCAGCAAGGAGAAAACAAGAAAGTATTATGGGTGGGATAGCAGGGTTCTCATCCCCTCATATGCAAGGTTTTTTGTGGTGGATTCCCAAGGAAACAGTTTGCAATGGGTCAGTCTGCACTATAAAAATTAGCTTCCACTGCAGCAGGAAAGACTCTGTGTGGGGTGGTTTAGAGCAAATAAAATTGAGCCCATGTGTTTTCAGGACCTCCTGAGGGAGCCTGAAATTGCATCCTACACAGGAGGTTAAGTTCCAGCCACAGGACCCCTGGGAATCTTGATGTCTTGATACTATAAAAATACCAGGTAGATGAATGCAAATAGCATCATACTTACAGCAGATGGTAGGGATGCACTCTATAGGGCTGCTTCTTAGGGAACTGAAAACACCACCACTTTCTTCATTAAATCACCTCTTTCTTCACCAAGGAAGACAAAAAAGCTTTTCTTATTGTATAGACACAGAAGCAGAAGCTGGAAAAATTGATCAACTTCTCAAGCTATATTCTTTGGTCTGGAAAGGGTGGTAATGTTTCTTATCCCTGAAATTGTATAGCAGTGGTTTCCATTGAGACACGTGAGGGTTAAAACATTTATGGGCCACCTTATTTTTCTTTATTTAGTTCCATGCTCCATTTCAGCCCTGCCAACACTCTAACTGGTTTATAACCTCCTTCACATAATGTCTTGGAAATCTGGTGCTGTTTGAAGCCGTCGTATAATTGTAAATGAGTTGAGCTGGTCAGGAGCCTAAATGCTGCTAAATGCCTTGATTGTATTATACAGACAGCAGGAAGGTCTCTCTGCTCCCATCCCATGTGTGTAGTGCAGGACTGGGATCATGTATCAGGTGGCAGCTAAAAAAATATAAATGCAAAGGCTGCTGGTCTGCCTGGTCAGTCAGATACCCATTTCCAGTCTGTGGATCTAAATTACCTTCTTGACCCCGTTAATAGGTTGGGTTTGGAAAGGACTTACTTTCAAGAGTAGGGCATGGATGCCAGGCACTCAGCCACACAGCCCAGCCTCTGTGGAAATCCAGATTATTTGTATTTTGTAACCTTTATTTCCTGATACCTTGGCACTGCAAAGGAGCATTAAGTTCAACTCCATGTGGAATATATGGCATGTGGCTCTACAGAGAGACTTGAACAGCTGGGATTGATGGGCCAATGTTAATGGCATGAGCTTCAGCAAGACCAGGTGCACTTAGGGCCACAATAACCCCATGCAAAGATAGAGGGGCAGTGTGGCTGGAAAGCTGTCTGGTGGAAAAGGACCTGGGGGTTCTAATTGACAAGAGGCTGAACATGAGGCAGCAGTGTGCCCAAGTGGGCAAGAAAGCCAATGGCATCCTGGCCTGCATTAGAAACAGTGTGAGCAGCAGGAGCAGGGAGGTGATTGTCCCCCTGTACAGGGCACTGCTGAGGCCACACCTTGACTGTTGTGTCCAGTTCTGGGCACCTCAATACAAGAGAGATCTCGAGGTGCTGGAGCCAGTGCAGAGGAGGCAACAGAGCTGGTGAAGGACCTGGAGAATAAATCTTATCAACAGTGATGGAAGATGCTGGGACTGTTTAGTGTGAGGAAGAGGAGGCTGAGGGGAAACCTCATCACTCTCTACAACTACCTGAAAGGACACTGCAGAGAGGTTGGTGCTGGTCTCTTCTCCCAGGTCATTAGTGATAGAACAAGAGGGAATGGATTCAAGCTGCAACTGGGTGGGTTTAGAATGGGCACTAGGCACTGCAATAGGCTGCCCAGGGAGGTGGTTGAGTCACCATCCCTGGATGTGTTTAAGGGTTGTTTGGATGTTTTTGAGGGACATGGTTTAAGGGTGAACTTTTTGGAGTAGGGTTAGTGGTTGTACTTGATGATCCCAAGGATCTTTTCCAACCTGAATGATTCTGTGATTCTATGTGCAGGTCATTGCTAAATTGCACTTTCTAATTAGCACCTAGTCTTACAACTGTGCTGAGAGGGAGATGAGATCCTCCTGAGTTGATCCCAGGTAGTAAACCTTTGTGCAATGAGCAAGTTGATGAAATGAGCTCCCTGTTCCCCATATTTTCACCTAATGGGCAGAGCAGGGTAGTGCTGTCTGCTACAGGAGCAGACACCTCCTGGAGAAGCAGTGGGGCAACTAGCTGTACAGCTCCACACACTGATCTGTGTATCTACCCTTTTCACTACAGGGAAACGTGAAAGCAAGGACTGGTGGGGTGTGTATGATGCATAACACTGTTCCTGACAGTGCCTGAAGTGTGTGACTTTGCACTAAATGTCCCCAATGACTGCTAGTCCCCTATAAGTGTTCTACCGCACCAGCTTAGGTGGTTAGGAGCAGCACCTGTTGAGAGGCAGGATCACTCTGTGCCAGTCTATGTGCACACACCCTCTTGGTATGTGAGGAGACACATGTATCTATTGAATTACATACAATTTCTGCTTCTGCTGGGGGGCAAATACCAGAATGAATGGCCTTTCAGAAAGCAGGAAACTCAAGATATGGAACAACACATAAGTAATTATTTTGCAAAGGAAAACTCCAACACTTGGAAGGTCATTGTTTTGTTTTATTTCTCCAGTGATGTTTTTGACTGGCCTGTGAGAATTGCCACTATGGTGGGCCATACAATGATTGCTTAGAGCAAGTTTTAAAGTTATTGGGCTTTTTAGTCGAATTTTGTCACAAAAGGAAAAAAAAAAAAAGTGATGTAAAAAAGTAAGATAAAACTTTGGTCTATAATAGGGTAAATGGAGCAATGCTTAGATTAAACCATATTACTGATGCAGCATTGATTCTGGGTGTGAGAACTGCATGCAGTTGCAGAGAGCAGCAATAGGAAAGAAGCTGTGATGCCTTTGGTTAATGAACACATTCCTGCTGTCATCAGCCCAGGCACTGCCTTTACACTACCCAGCTAATAAGGGAGAACAAGGTTGCTTTGAGTTTTTAATATAGTTCCTACCTAATGTGTTGCTTCCATCTGAGTTTGGCTTTGAGCATCAGGTATTTTTCTAGCCTCAGAAGAAAACTCTGGGGTTTTGAAACTATTCTTGCTTGGGGAAAAGAAGCCATTAGTGGAGTCTTGTGCAGGAACTAGAATTCACACAGGGTGGTGGCATTCTGCTCATTTTGATACTGCAAGATGTAACAAGATAAATCATTTTAATCACAGAGCTATCAGAGAACATTGCTTTGTCCCCTTAGATTTCTAGATGACCCAGGTGTAACAATGAAAGAAATAATCCCTTGAAAGGACCAGTAACTGCTTCAGCAGCAAGATGTAATAAACTATAGGATGGAAATACATGGGAAGCATCTGTCAATGTGTTGGTATTTGAAAACAAGGGCAGGAAAAAAAAGCCAACCCAAAACCAACAAAGAAACCCTCAAGTGGACAAAATGGAGTCTGGCTGAGACAAACCGTCCAGAAAGGACAATGCTTTGTTTTTGCTTAGATTTTTCAAGCCATGTACTTGCTTTGTTTTTCCTCTTCTTCTGTGCTAACTCCTCAGACCATCCAGGAGACTCTGCTTGGAATGTCAGTAGGGCAATTCCAGGAGGCTTTGTAGGAAACTCTGAAAGCACCTCGGTGTCTTTCAGGTGGTTAGATTGGTTTCCTAGGTGAGGCAGCTCTCTGTGTACAAAAGCTGAGCTGAAGCAGTGTTGTGTAAGAAGGCACAGAGGGCACTACCCACTGGTGGTATTCCACAGAGGATGTGCTGTACATGTTTGGGAAGACTAGGCACTTGACAGATGCTGTCCCTCATTTTCAAGGATCCTTGCCCCCATAGTGGTGCCTATGAGTGAGATCACTGGGAAGGTAACCCAGTTGAGTAAAACTCAGTAAAATGCTTCCCAGTTTCTGTAAGTGGTTGACTTTCCTGATGAATGTAGACTGTCTTTCTGCAGGAAACAGCTGGTGGTGGGAAACTCTTCCCAACATGTCCACCAATCTCTCAGCCTGGAGCTTGGCTTTCTGCTGAAAGGCTTCTGTGAACAGGGGAATGATGTCCTGTGAAAAGGGAAAATTAACCTCTTAAGAAATGAATAAACTTCTAAAGAAAATTCCTTCTCCTTTTAGTATATGCAGAGTAATTTGTAACCTTTAACACCACCTAGTAATCCCTTTGGCAATCTTACGAGTGTTTACATATATCTGAAGGGTGGGTGTCAAGCAGAAGGGGACAGTCTCTTGTCAGTGGTGCCCTGTGATAAGATGATGGTAAAAGGTAGCAGTTGAAACACAGGAAGATTCACCTCAACATGATGAGGAACTTCTTTCCTGTGAGAGTGACAGAGCTTGAAACAGGCTGTTCTGGATACCACCAGAAGGCTTTCCACCTGCACTGTGTTTAGCCAGCAAAACTCATAACTGTCAGCAGAGAAAGGCCTGCTTGACCTTCCTGAGTTTTTTTTCAAGGCCATCTTTACTGGCACATAGATCTAAAAATGGATGGCCTGTGCAGGAAGAGATTTTATTCGGTTCAAAACCAGGCAAAAAGGGAGTAAGAAAGGATAGAAGTGTGACAGAGGCATGCACAGGCCATGTCCAGGGAGCCATCTGTGGGCCACCTGAGACAAGGGGAGGAAACCTTTGCTCAGGTGCAGCTCCTGGGCCTAAGCAGCTTTCAGGCTGACCCGTGCTGGTGTCTCAGTAGGTTATTGTTTTGCATTGGCCAAAATTCATCATGCCTCTGCTGTCATGCCAGCTCACTGTGAGGTGACATTTAGCATGACCAGTGCCTGTGGTCCATGCTGCATAAAAATGTCGGCAAGCTGTCTGGTTATTTTGGAGCTGGAGAGACAAGTCCTATCCCTGGGAGATGTAATCTATTTGATTTATTTAGTATCTGTGCTCCTGCTTTTAATTATTTTTTTTTTACAATGGAACTTGTAATGAGTTTAGTGAGTTAAAATCATATTTTCAATGGTGGCTCTTCACTGTCAGAAAAAGAGAAAAAAAAATAATCAGGAGTTTCTTGTCTGCTGCTAGAAAATACTTTCCATCACCCCTAGGGAACTGTGCCTACTGGAGACTGTGAGTGATTCTGGAAGCAGCAGGCAGGCAAATCACTTATTTTATTAGCTATATTTTGCAGCCCAGTATGCTTGTACAGTAAAAAATATTTTGCATAAAGTCAATGGCTGATGCTGCGCTTTTTATCATGGACTGCTATTTTTTTACAGCTGCTCTTTTAAGTGTCAGCACTGAGCACTTTTTGGTGTCATCATCTGTACTTTACATTGCTATGTGTGGTGATATAACTGTTTCAAAGCTTTGTACTGTGACAGGGGTGTCACAGTTATTTGGGATTGATGGAACCACACTTTGAACATTTTTCACTGTTTGCGTGGCCACATTTATGGTGTTTGTAGAAGTCTGTGTGATTTTACGGTGTTTGTGAGATAGTGTCATTTTATGGCAGTTGGGAAATGCTGTGATTTCAGTGAAAAATGGACTACACTGGTTTCAGTGGGAGAGATTTCCAAGGCCACTGAAGGGTAAAAAACACACCCAAACTTTCTAAGCATAGGAGAAAACTCTTTTGAGGACAGCAGTAATTAAAGCATTTTCTGCCTTTGGCATGTAAGTGATTATTCTTTTTGTGGTAAACAGTATTTGCTGTTTTGCGTTATATGTGTGAGAAAAAATGTGCAGCAAGAAAACCTTTGTAGTTAAGAATTTTAATAAAGCAGAACCTCAAGGAAATTATATATTTATAGTCACACACATATGTAAAGGAGTAATCATGTTCAAAGGCTGCCAAGTCCCTTATGTCGATAATGTTAAAATTGAGCTCAGTGTAAAGGACTGGAGCAGGGGCTTTGGGGCTTGTCTCTGCTTAGTATCCTCCACGTTAATTTGTCCCTGTTTGCAGGATGTTAATGCTCCTGTTTGTCAGAATTAAACAGGAGTGCCATTAAATACTGCAGTCATTTTTATTCTTTGCAGCTGTGTAACCTTCAATAACTACTGTCAACTCCCCCACCTCACCTCCCCTTATTGCAGGCTTCCCTCTTAACCATAATTGGAGAAAAATCCAGAGAGGGGCTGGAGATGAGGTTTGTTAGAGCTGCTAATTAGCTGATGCCATCACATCAGAATTACAATCCAATTCCTTGGAGTACTCCAGAGCCTCTTCTCCCCATCTCTGAGACACATGCTGAATTTACCCTCAAAACAGAGGCAGATATCAGTGCTGACACCCTCCTGTTCCCTCACTGAATAGGTTTAAGGGCCTTGGCTTCAATTAAAGAGGTTTTTTTTAAGATTGATTTTAGTTTTGGGGTTTTTGTTTGTGTTGTTTTCTTTTTTTGTTGTTGTTTGTTGTTGGTTTTTGTTTCTGTTTTGTTTGTTTGTTTGTTTGTGATTTGGTTTGGTTTTTTTTATGGGGAACTGGCTTGGATTGGGAACTGGCTGAAGGACAGAGCCCAGGGAGTTGTGGTCAGTGGAGCAGAGTCTGGCTGGAGGCGTGTAACTAGTGGTGTGTCCCCCAAGGGTCAGTACTGGGTCCAATATTATTCAATATGTTCATCAATG
>JANHGL010011976.1:21585-33509 GCA_024611195.1 Ceyx melanurus | reverse complement strand
CCTGGGTGACTTGGTCTAGGTGCCCCTGCTCAGGCAGGAGGGTTGGACTAGATGATCTTCTAGCTCCCTTCCAACCCCTGACACTCTGTGATTTTTCCACTACAGGCAGTTTTTAGCTGATGAGAGACTTGAATCATTTGCTCACCCACCCCTGGCCAGGTCCATACTAAGAGCTCAAAGAAACCATACTCCCAGTTTTTACTTTTGGTTAGAAGTTTCCAAAAACTTACTTGGAGGCACCGGATCCTGAAACTTTTCCTGTAGCACTCTGGAAAAGCCCAGAAAGGGCAGAGAGTTTGCTGGCTGCAGAGAGGAGTGTTTTCCAGCAGACACAGGACATGTTAGTGTGATGATGAGGGATGGAGAGCACTGAGCTCTCTCCGGAAGTCCTCGAGTATTGTAATTCAAGTTTCATGCTGTTCCTCAGAGAAGTGGCCAGATTCAGAAGTGCTGGCTGGGCAGTTACTTAGCTCTAGATGAATTGCTGGAGAAATTTTTTTTTTTTTTTCCTTTCAGTCCCTTGGTTGCTTGCAAACTTCTCTGCTGTTGGCTTTCACTCTTGAGAACTTGGACTTAAAAGCATTTACCCAAAAGAGCATCACCTTGGCCCCAGTCTCACACGTTGGAGGCTTTGTTAGAGCTCTTTGCTTTTGCTGTTCTGTGGTTAGCCAAGCTGGCAGAGCATACCTGAGCCAGTGGAATGGGAGAAGGAGAGATTTTTATGAGTTTATGATTTAATGCCTGTGAAATAAAAACCCACTTCCAAAGACTAACGGTGTTTTGCAAAGAATATACTATATAATGGAGTTAATATAGGGAAAACTGGCCCCTTTGAACAATATTTCTCGTGTGGGAGAACAGCCCTCTACAGATGTGAGTAGTCTGGGGGGCACAGGGGCTGAATGGGTTCATTCACTGGTGGTTAGAGGTGGAAAATGCTTCTGGTTTCCTTAAAGCCTTTTGCTTTTCCTCCAGCATTTTCTATTTGAATGCCCTTGTCAGAGACTTGTCAGCCATGGTTTTGGTCATCTCCAGTGATGAAGTCTTGATTCATTGTCACTTTATGTCTTGTTCTTTATTAGTTGGCTTTTTTTTTATTAGGGCATTTCCTTCATGTCTAAAAATTTTCCTTGTAATTTTAATTGACTTTGTTCACAGATTATGTAATCTGAGTTCTGATTGAAGATTCTTGGTTCTTAGGCATTCAGGATTATTAAATATCTCATCCAATCCCCTGCTGAGAGCAGGGACATCTGCAGCTAGAGCAGGTTGCTCAGACCCTCCTTAGACCTTAATGTCTTCAATTAGCAAGATGCCTTGGTGCTGGAGTGTGCCATCCTCTTCCTCTTCACTTGCACTCTGGCCTTTATGAATCCAGCTGACATGTGATTGTCCTTTGTTTTGCTTTGTATCAACTAGTACAAGCCTTCTAAAAACTTCTTTATTCCACATACCAATGCTGTGTGATGAGAGATGAACTGCACATCAAATTCCCACTGACCTCCTGAAGTGTGCACAAGATCCATACTGAAAGTCATTCAGAGCTGCACCTTTGTTTAAGGTGTAGGTCCAAAGCTCTTGGATTTCAGTCAGAGTTCTCAATCCAAAATGTCTTTTAAATCACTGGCCATTCTCACCCATTCATCTCTGGTTTCACTTTCAGGATCCTACTGAGCTGTAGTTGGGAGTCACCTCTTGTCTAAAGAACCTGGTGCTCAATTCTTAATGCACAGGAGGTCCACCCTGCTGTGGAGTTCCATCCAGATGGGCTGTAGTGTCCCAAACCTCACAACATTCCTGTTGTCATGCACAAAGACATGATTTGTGTTGATGTGCAGAAGGGATGAGCTCTGGGGTACCTGAGGGAAGCTCAGAAAGTCCCTCTCTTGCTGTCTCTCAGGTGGTAAATCCATGGCCAGTCATCAAGAAGACATTTGTGTTCTGCAAGTGAAAACTGATTTCTGACATGTCTCTTGCAATTCATTCTGACTTCAGAACATGAATAGACCTGATCTGGCCACCCCAGAGGAGATTAGTTCTGATAGAAGGAAAAAAAAAAGCTGATTTAAAATGTCAGAGCTGAGAGCAACTGGTTTCCCATAGAACATGATTAACCACCATGTACTTGTTTTTAGCAGGCAGCCATGATCTGACATAATGAACTCATAAAGCCTTTAAAACTCTGTTTTTAAAGGCTTTTCTTTTTTTTTTTTTCCTGCACCCAGTGCAAGTGCAGTATGGAAATGCAGTGCACAAGCAGATGTTGAGCTGGCCTGGTGGATAATCATTGTTCTAGAAGGCTCAGTGTGCAATTTACAGAGGTATTTTTAGATTCCAGCACTAAGACAGTGTGGTCAGGAGAGCATCTGTCCACATCCTGAATGCTTTTTATATACCCTGTGGTGATCCCTGGAGGGGTTTCCAAGCCCTGGAGATGTGGTGCTGAGGGACAGGGGTCAGTGGTGCCCTGGCAGTGCTGGGGGATGGTTGGACTCCATGATCTTAAAGGACTTTTCCAATCAGAATAATTCTCTGGCTCTATGACATGTAATTCATGTGTCTCATGGATTTCTCTGTAGTAATTTGAAATGCAGCTAAGGAACTAGCCATGGGGAAAAGGCAACCTGACGTGTCTCAAAGGGAAAAAGAAAACGGAATCTGAAAGGAAATGTTGAATTTTCTATTCTTGAATTTTATTTTAGTCTAATAAGTCTATTTACCCATAGTGCAGATAATAAGATTCTAGGTAATTCATCTCTCCTGTTGCCTATGTGTGGTTGAAAAAAACCCCCACACGGGAACTGAAGAGTTTCAGGCATACTTGTAATGATGGTTAAATAATCATATTTAGATTGAAGCACTTAATCTTCCAGCAAACTGTTAGAGCGTGTCATAACTTGCCAGGAGCATGTGAAGGGAACTGGGGGGGGGAATGTTTTTCCACGTCAGGCCAAATAATTTATTAATTAGGAACTTTTTGGTAAACCATGAGAGCAGAGCTTTGATTGAGTTGCTTTCTGGTCTCTGGAAAGACTTTCTTTCTATAAAGATTATATACTGACAGCAACTTTATTTAATGGCTTCCTGTTGGCAGCTCCCTTGCTTTGCTGATTGAATGTGAGGATGGGGGGAAGAGCCCTTGTTTGGAGTCCCAGGCTAGGATGGCATTCAGCCTGTTACATGTGCTGGTGCCAAGGCCAGCAGTTGGAATAACATGCTGAGTAAGTGTCTCTGCTTGGCAAGCAGAGCCAGATTTTATCAGCTACCAGCTCTGCTTCATAGGCATCAGCAGCATTCCTGCTGGATTCTAGCTTCTCATCTGGAACATACCTGCCTTTGTTACTGCCTGTGTTGGAAGGAGAATAAATAATGTTAACAAGAAGGGCAACTTGTAGAGTAACAACCTTGTCATCTCGCATCAGGGTAAGGTGATGTCACGTGCAAATCCTGTCCCTGGGAGCTGGTGCTGTGGTGGCACCAGCCAAAACCCCAGCATTTCTTCCAACATTTCAGCCCTGGCAGGGAGACAGTTAAATGAGGCTTCCCACCAGACATCAGGGCTGTGAAAATGCTGCAAGGAGCCCTGAGGGGAGTTTTAAAGATGAAGTTCTGTCTTAAGGTCGGTGAAGTGCCTCAGAACACCCCCCCCACGCCAGAAATTATTTAGCATAAAGATACTAAATGTGCTTTATAACGGCAAAAGGAAAAAAAAAAAAGCATGATTTCAGGATTTACAGGGTATCTGTAAAGCAAAAGGCAACAGCTGAATACAAACACCCACACTTGAGCTGAGGGGGACTGTGAAACAAGTGATTTCAGCACCACTCATTTAGCCATTTTAAAGCTTTTGCAGAGGCATCACAGCAACGGTGGCTTTAAGGTGGGGTTTGGAGAGCAACACTGAAGAGTTTTGGGGGAACATTGACAGAGGTGCAGACAGCGTGGTGGAAAACACAAAAAGTGGGTTTGAAAAAGGAATGGTGGGAGGTGGAGGCTGTGACAGATCTGCCCTGGATGAAAGGTGAGCAGTGACGCTGGGGATAGTGGCCTCCAAAGTGGATCCAGAAGCTGAGATCTGGAAATCTTGAGGAGGAGACTGAAATCCAGAAGGAGAGCTGAGCTGCTGAGAGCAGGAGTCTAGGTGTGCAGTCTGCAGCAGGTGCTTGGACCAGATGCTCTCCAGAGGTCACATTCAGCCTCAGCCCTTCTGTGGCTCTGTGATCTTGGCCTTGTACCAACCAAGGGGAAGCTGCTTTTCTGAGTTTTGTGGCAGACAAGGTGCTTTTGGTCCCTGATGTTTCACTGCACTTACCTGAAGTGATCCATCCCTGTTTTATCTGTGTGGTTTCATCACCTGCAATGTCTTGTAAATGCAGTGCTGGGTATTTCTGCTGCTTTTGTGCCATGAGTCTGGCACAGGCTGGGGGGAAGTCAAACTGCTAGAACTCTTTCCATCTGGGGCACTGACATATATAGGAAGTTTACTGCACTATAAAATGAATTAACCATGCTGTTGAGCTCAGGTCTGGCACAGGAATTTGCTGGCAGAGTCGCCCTGAGTGGAGATGGAAAAGGGAAAAAAAATCTTCGAGAACAACCTCTGAGCTGCCCAGCAAGAGAGAGCCAACCCCAGGGTTTTGGATCCCTTGTTCTTATCAGGAACATAAAGCAGAAATTCTGAGAGGGATGTTTTTAGCTGGGCCCAGACTCTGCTCTTCAAAGCATCATGTCAACATGCTGAGCAGGGGGACAAGTCAGAGGCGGGCGCTGCCAGATCCATGGGCTGATAACACTGACGCCAGCAGAACAGGGTCAGATCCGTGCTGTTTGACCTTCAGCCCAGCAGGGGTTAAATTGATTCTAATTAATAGACTTGCTAATAGATGGGTACCTTGGCAGAGTGTGTAACTAATTCACTCTGTTCGCCCTATTAGCTTAGCCATAAACTATGCATAATTACAGAAGGATTTTGTGGACAGCCACCCTTATGTTGCCACCTTCTTAATTACAGTTTATTGAATACGGTGCTACAGAGCTTTCTTGTTTGGAGGAACACAGGGAGGATTTCTTTTGTCTAACACTGCCTGAGCCAATGTGTCAGTGCTCTGCTTATGGCAGTGAAATAGTGTGTGGAAGCACAAGTGCAGAGCTGTGGCTGTGAGAGAAATCTGTCTCGGGATGTCAGCAGTGGCAGCTGTGCCTCTGAGGGCACTTAACCTGAAATTACACGTATTTTGAGGTGGCAGAAAAATGATGCCTGGCAGGATTCTGGGCTGTGATTGTCCTGCAGCATGACGTGGGTTTGACCACAGGTTAGAAAGAGTCTATATAAAGGTGGGGCGGCAGTTGGCATGACCTGGCTAATTTATTTCATCCCTTATCTAAATAATCTAAAGTGTTAGGTCTGACTCATCTACATTAGATGCAAATTGAGCTCAAGCTTGACTTCAGTTGTTCCTTCTTGGTCAGCCCAGTCAGCTGTATGGCTAGGTAGTGTCTGGTTTTTAGCTACACCCTCTTTCCATGCAGCTCCTGGACTGAACCTGTGGCTGAGGGAGTTTCACTTGGCCCAGAAAGTGAGAACTTCACTCACTGAACAAACTCTTCAGGTGTTTCTTAGGAGCTTCACCGAGCAGATGTCTGCTGCACAGCCAGATCAGGAGTTACCACTCCAAAAGCATGACACTTGAAGGAGTTATAACTGTTTGTTTGGGGTTTTTTTCATTCTGTTTGCCCTTTGAATCATGAGTTACACTCAGGTTACATTTTCTAGATTCTCTTCCTATCAGAGGAGTGGACAAACTTGAGCCACTTTAGCTGAAAGCAGGAATTGTAAATAATCTTTTTAACTTGGAGTGATGGAGCTTAAGAAAACCCTCAATTATACTGCACTTAGATTAATGGGAGTGGAAGATGCTGCGAAGACACTGCACAGTTCACCTTTCTGTGACCTTAAGAAGCACAGATCAGCAATTACAGTGGACAATCAGATATTTTCTCCATGAAGATTAACTGAGTGGGTCTGCCAGCAGTGAGCAGACACCATGTCTCTCTGATCAGCACATGTGCTGGGAGAGACTTGGCTGTGGAGAGGAGCTGGGACATCCTGACTTCCACTTTTAGCAGCTTGCTTTTAGGTTGACTACCAGCAAAAATTCCCTGTGCCCTACCTCCTAAAAACCCAGCAAGGACAAAGCTCAGCTTGCTGCCTTAAGGAGAAGAAGGCCAAGCTTCCAAGTAGCATATAAAAGATGTCCAGCTGGTACTTCTTTCCTGAAGTGGTAATAGAGCAGAGCTGGCTCTGACTGCAGTGAGCTGTCAGAAATGATGTAAGAACATTTCCAAGACTCTTGGGAAGGATGTGAATCCTGTCTCCCTGAGCTGAGCTGTTTGAGTCTGGGGTTTGAGATGCGCTGATTGTGCAATGCTGTGGAGTGTTCTTTGTGCTGCTCCTTAGTTGATTTTCATCCAGCCCCCCAAGAGACTATTGTCTGTGTTGTGTTTGTATCTCAATGTGTGCTTTATGGAAGCAACATTTCCCTCTTTAAAGGCAAAACCTTCACCCATCCAAGGGGCTTTTCAGGCTTTCATTTCCCTGGAGGATCACACGTGACTGTCACAGATTGCTCAGCAAGGCTTTTGATGCTGTAGGAACACGTGTGTGTGTGTGAGTGTGTGGTGTGTGCACACGTGGGTACATGTGTGGGTAAGTGTGTGTGCCTGGAGATCTGGCACCTCGTGTGTCCTTTCCAGCCCAGAGTTCATCAGTGGGTCAGCCAGCAGCTAATGACATCATTACACTTGTTTACTGCTCACACAGAGGAAGCTCTGGGCTGGTGCCTCCACCACTGGCAGTGTCTTTTCTTTTAGTCCAGCACTCGCCAGATGAGAAGTGGAAAAGCATCTTGCTTCTAGAAAGTGATTTCAGTTTCTCTTCCTGAGTTAAAAGGGAAAACAAAAGGTAGAAAATTCTTAGCCACTGAAATTACATCACAGGAGCAGCATTTCACGTTGTCATTGAAGTTGTTAGTGCGACTAAATCATCAGGATGCTGGCTGTAGAGTGAAAAAAAGCTAATTTCAAAGGCAGGCAGTGTCACTGGGATGAGCTATGCTGCAGTACATGAAGTCAGAATGGCTTCTTCAGCCACTGGAATGGGTGAGAGCAGTTAAAGGACATTTGGTTGGCTTTTGAGACACAGATTTAGGCCAAGTCCTGTCCCTTGTTTCAGGATCTGGGCTTCCAAGTGCAGTTCCAGCCAGGCCAGCAGGTTCCAGGTACCCCACGTGGCCAGTGCTGTCAGGCAGCACTCCTGCAGATCCTGGCACTTAGTGCCACTGGTTTGTCTCTGTGTAATCCTATTTTTCAGTAGGAATAAGGATTGTTCCCCAGTGAAGGTGAGTCACCCACAAATGGGCCTGGATTTTAGGGCATTTCACACACTTCACAGAAGCAGTTAATGGATCCCCAGTGCTCTGCAATCTACTGGTTGGTAGAAAACCCTTTTGGCATCGAGCTGAGCTTTTTACTGACTAACAAATGAAGGAATTACTGTGCCTCAGGATTTTAGAACTGCCCACACAGTGAAACCTTAGGTTTATTTCACTGGAAAGCAGTCATCTCATCTTCTGTGATACCTGAGTTGATTTTATGTTCAGGTTACAGTGAATTAACCCCATTTTGCATGGCAGTGGCCTAACAGGGTGTGTGGGATAGGGAGTTGCACCCAGGGGATGGTACCTTCCCAGGGAGCTGTAACTTGTTCATGTGCTGGAGCTTGATTTGGGATTGCCCAACCATCCCCTCTTGGTTCATAAGTGTCATTGTAGCAGAATCTGATTAGAATTGCTTTGATCACTTCTGGATGAAGTAATGATCCTACTTTTGTTTTTACATTTAAATATAATTTTCTTTAACTAGAGCTCTGCTGTTTTTCACATTCTTTATAAGCAGGGTGGCTACTTCACCTTCACAGTGTATTGAAATAAGGGCTATAATCCATGAAAGGCCCTTTTCAGTCACTCTGTGCCCATTTGGGGGATGCATGCTCCGAGAGCTTACAGTTCTCCAGTTGCTGTCCTTCTTCTTTGACTTAATAGGCTGCGAGTTAAATATGTCCTGAAAACTGTCATTTGTCCAACAGATGAATAGATTTTAGAGATTCTGCCCTGTTGCATAGCAACAGCCACCATAAAAAAAAAATAACATTTTGAAATGTACATAAAAAGATAGGAAACCAGTTAAGTGTTTGAATTCCAAAGCTTTCTCCTAAGCAGTATCTGTTATTTCTTTGACCAAAGTACAAGAAAAGCTCCTTTTGGCAGCTTTTGAGATGGGTTTAAAATGGCAGCAATTCTCTTTTCCTGGAGGCAAAGAAAGGGGGCTTAGGGGGCAGCTTGTCTGGAGCTGTTGCTGGGGTTCAGTTGCTGTACAGATTTAATGGAGGCTATTTTAACTCCCAGTACTTCCCCAGTAACCTCACGGGAAAAAACAAATTTTTCAGTCAAGAGCTGAATATTGTGCACATGGATTATCTGGGACGTGTCCTGGGCCTTTCTGGGGGACAGCTTAATGACAGCATGAGGGATGTTCTTCATCCTCAGGTCTCCATGGCTGCTTTTGTAACCAGCCTTCTTCCAGCCTGGCAGAGTCCCCCTGTCTGCTGGGATGTTCCTGCCAGGGCTGGGGTTGTCTGCCCGTGTCCTCCTCTGGCCTGCAGACATTCCTTGTGGCTTTTCTCATTCACTGAAGCTCCTCACACATGTGGCATTTTCTCCACTTTGTTTTGTGATTCTGCTGATGTGACAATGCAGCAAAATGCCAAGTGTTTGGTGACAGGACAAGGTGGAGTAAATATAACTTCGCAGAACTCATCACACATTACTCCCAAAGTTCAGAAGAGGTCCAGCATCAGCAGGCTAATTCAATTATCTTCTGATGAATAAAATAGTGTTTATTCTTTTATCTAGATATTTTTATAGAGCTCATAGTGGAATTATATATATATATTCCCCCAAATAAGTAAATTGCAGATGTAGTACTCAAAACTATTTAGCTGAGAGCAAAACTGAAGATGTTCTGAATCAAAGCTGGCATTTTTTTTTACTCTAAACTGGCCATCCATCATCTGCAGTCCAGCCCTTCAGGGGACTAGCCCTGGGAGTCTCTTGGTGCTGGCTCAGAGGCAGTGCTGCTGTGATGCTTCCCCAGGAGACATTAGGACAGCTCAGCATTTCCCCACTGGGCTCTTCATGGCACAATTCACCTCGTAAATATGATGGCAAACTCTAAAAAATAATCCAGTCCTACTGGCAACCACTTTGTAGCTCTTTAATTCTTCTTTTCCACACCTTTCTGGTCTGATTTCTGCTTTGCTGGTTAAGAAGAGGCAACTGTTGGTTGAAGCAGGCAATTTTAGGAGTTACTTTCACCCAGTCAGGTGATGGAATTAATACTGTGTTAGATCCACGTGGCCCTTATTCCAACATTACCCTGTAATCTGAATTTCTGAGCTTTTTTTAGCTCTACAGAAACAAAGAACCCTTGGTTCAGTGTCAATGTGTAACTATATCACATGAACATTTAACCTGCCACGTGTAAGAACCCTTTTTACCCCGAGAGGTGAATGCCACGAGTGAAAATAACACATTCATGGGGAAGGAAAATGCACAAAGAGAAACCTTCACCTCTGCTGCATTGCCCCAGTGGACCAGGGCATTTTTGCCAGGCAGATCCAGTAACTCTCTTATTTTTTTTTTTCACTTTGAAATGCTGTTTCCTGACGTTCTGTCCCCTGCACCCTGCCTGCTGTGCTGGCAGCACAAAAGGCCTCCCTGCACCTGCATATTTACCCTCCCCACAATTTCCTGAGATCTCGCTGAGGTTTTTGTACCAATCTGGATGGCAGGGCTGGCGTGCCAAACAAAGGGATGCAGCAGCTCTCTGGTTGTTTTTTCCAGCCTGGAGTTTTCCCTTTCTGTTGGTAGGTATCTCCAAAGCTTCACCTCGAATATCTGACGTGAAAACCCTCACCCTTCTCCCCAGCTCTGCCACTTCTCGCTGCTTTGCAGCCAGACGATTTTATTGCTGGGTGTTTCTTTGTGTGCAGAGAGGTTCTAACACATGGTGTGGCAGACATTCACCATAAAAAAATCTGTCGGGGTTTCCAACCCCCCCCCCCCCCCAAAAAAAAACGCTTCCATGAACCTTCGCAGGGTGACAGCTTGTGGCCACTTGGTGCTTTTGTTGGAACGTGCACTCCATTTGACCCTGTCCCAGCGTTAATAGGATTGTAAAGGCTGACTCCTGAGTGACCTCTTCTTGCAAACAACCCTCACCCTTCCCCTTCCTCAACTGCTCTGTACAACAGAGCTGAAAAGTGTTGCTCCCAAGGCAGTCTGGAGTCGCAGTTCGTGTTGCAGATGAAAGCAATTGGAAAAACCACTGGAAAAAAAAAAAGTCAGCATGGGGCCACCTGTCCTTAAATAGTCCTGACTGGGAGAACAGTAGGCATTTGTTCACTTCTTCAGAGGGAGCTGGTCTTAAATGCCTGTATGCAGACAGAAAATTACACATTTTCCTCCCAGGGAAGGCCTGTTGAATAGGAGACAGGTGTTTGCAAACTCCTCCGTGAGCTCTTAGCTGCTGGTTTGTTTCCTTCAGTGGAAAAATAAAAATAAAAAAAAAGAGGGTGACTAGGGTGCAGTTGGAACTGACTGTGGTTTAGGTGAATAATGTTAATCCCATCGAGTGCTAAGTCAACATATAAAGTAATAAAAGTGATGACTCGAGTCTCAAGGCATTGGAACTCACTTTAGTCTCCTTCTGAAGTCTCTTAGATCTAACTTAATCTCATTACTGTATATTACTCCTGCTCTTAACTCAAACCAGTTTAGAATGAAGTCTCTATTGTGTGATTACCATGGCAGTAGGATTAAACTGAAATTAAATTCCTACAGTCTTTGCAAATTCTAAATGCTAATCTAGAAAAGCTTGTGTGTAAATGGGTTTACTCTCTTGATTCCTCCTGGAATCTTTCTTACACTCCTCCCTTGCAGCTTTGATATTCACTTTCCACTGTGGGAATGGAGAAAATTTTGCCACTGGCCTGCTTTGTTTGCTTACTTTTATACAAGTGTCACTAAGGGGCTGGGTTAAGTATTTTGACCTACTTCAGGCATCAAAAGGTTCTTTCTTCCACCCCCCCCTTCTTTCTAAAGCAAAGATTGGCTTTTCACACTGAAGGGCCACACCTTTCACTCTTCCAGTAATCTGTCTTTAGCAAGCCTCTCCCAGGGAGAGCTCCGGAAAGGACTTGCCTGGCTCTGCCCTGGGGGCAAGAGAAGGGAAGGGCTGGAGGAGAAAACCCTCCTGCCACTGACAAGCAAAAGGCTTTTGAGGCTGTAGCATTTCCCCTCCTGTTCTCATGCCAGGCCAAACTCTGCCGGGATGATGGGAGACACTGGAATGCATTTCTTCGGAGGACCAACTGTGAGTTAGTGCTACCAGGCTTTGCAAATCGACGGGGATAAGACTGACATACTTCAGTGGATTAGCTACACTTTGTACTTGCTAAAAGCATGCAGGGACTTGGAGCAGCGGGTGCAGAAAGACTTCCTCTGGTTGAACAAAGGTAGTGGTCGGTGGAATGACAGATACCAACCCAAACAGAGCCACTTTTGTTCGCTGGGCTAGGAGGGAGCTTGAGAGGGGGGAATGGAACGAGAGAGAGCTGGGGCTCTTTAGCCTGGAGAAGAGGAGGGGGGGAGCTCATCTGTGTCTGTCAATATGTTTGGGGTGAGTGTAGGGAGGATGGAGCCAGACTCTGCTCAGTGACATCCAGTGACAGGACGAGTCAAAGGGAGCAAGTTGGAGCACAAGAGGTTTAGGGGAAACACAAGGAAAAACTTGTTCCCAGTGAGGGT